>VZTE01004593.1:1108275-1148707 GCA_013397775.1 Eulacestoma nigropectus
CCCTTCATAATGTAAATGTGTATTGCCAGGTATCCCACTGCAAGGCTTGTCTAGCAAAGAGGTTGTATTTTTCTCATATCAAACTATCCAGTTACTTACTTGAAAGGTAAACAAAAACTTAATTTGTGGTAAGCAAAGGAAAAAGAACAGTGTTCTACCAAGCAGATTGTGCGGAGGTATTTCAAACCTGATTTTACACCTTTTATTAGAAAAGCTGCTTCACTTTGTTTTCATTTATCAAGGTTTTGCACCTGAGTGCCTGTATGCCCATCTGCCCTGTCTTAAACATGTAAACAAATACATGTTCCTCAACAGCTCCTGCCTTCTAAGTTTTAGCATTTCCCAAAACAGGGCCTGAAGGCAGCATAGATCGCCAAGGAACCACAGGGAAGGGAAAGAAAAGTATTTTGATAAGCTGCTGCTTAATTGGTTAATAAATGAGAGCTAAAATATAAGAGGAAATGTTCAAAAGAACAAACTGCAGCAAGAGACTTCTGGCAGGGCTACAGAGGGAAATCACGTGATACATTCTGAAGTTTGCAGACACTGGGAAGGATCCACAATTTCTTGTCCATGTGGAGACAGGAAACGCTCACCAAACTGGTAGTCTTCAGCAGCTTTTTAAAAAAGCCTCTATTTTATCTACTTTTCATTTCCACAGAAAGACTCGGTGCTGCTGTCTCAAGCTGTGTGTAATAAATCTCTCTATCTCTTCCTTTAAGTTCTGTGTGAAGTCAGTCTCCTTCCTTCCACTGCATTGAAAACCCGGGTGCTTCGGCTCTGTGGGAGTCTCTCCTGCACCCGCCCTGCCAGTTGCTGATGCTGCTTTTAAACACGGTTCGTTCGATCTGCCTCAAGGGGGTTTCGATCAGCAGGTCCTTAAAGCAGGTATGAAGCCTGGGGGCTGGCTGTGTTAGGGCTCCAAGAACTCAAGTTCTGGGTTGGATGTAGGCAGTAGCAGGAAGACATTCCTGGGTGCTGACCTTTTGTTGTGAGAGGGTTTCCTGCCTATGATATTTTGCCAAACTCTTTTGTTTCTCTTTTTTGTCCTTTCATTTACTTCCATCCTTCCTATGGATATGAATCAGGACTTAAAGTCTTTTTTACATGTTTAATCATGGACATCACCAGGATTATGTTTAAGCCATTTTTAAATTTGTGCCTGGGTTTCCGCAGTTTCAGAAGTAGTTTTCTCTATTGTAATGCTAACCCACTTTTAAGGTCTTTTTGGTTGCAATTGTTTCTTCAGCATCTGTAATAAAATTCTGCCTCAGTACTGCTTGTATTCTTTTTTCTCTTTATCCTGTATCCCTGACAGTTGCCTAGGTGGAGTGGATGTGGCTTATCCATCTTCCAATTAGTAATGATTGGATGGAATAGAGAATGCTTGTACAGGGATGCATAAATGCTGTATGAGCACTTTGCTTGATTGTTTTATGCAGAATTTTATTTATAATTCCACTTTCATCCTGAAGATGAAAATAATTTTAAGCAATCCTGGCAATAGTTTCTGCAGTATTTTTTGCTGACTCCTTGTACAAGCACTTTAGTAATGAGCACTGGTTACTCTTGTCTGAATAAGTGATGACCGAAGAAAGAATGTTTTTCTGCATGTCATATGCTTCCCGTTGCACCTTCCTATCATCCTTCAGAGACCTGTGTGCTGTGGCAACTGTCAGCAAAACCCCTTTTAGCATCACCTAAATGCCTGTGTAGGTGGAGCTTTAGGAAGAGTATAATGTGTCAGTTGAGGACACTGGAAGCAGGTAGATCTTTAATCCAGGAAGGGGGCTTAGGTGCTCTGCAGGAGATGTGTTCTACTTGTGTGTGACTCCTAAGAGACAGACTTCCTTCGTACGCTTCCAAAGTGCCAAAAGAGCGGCAACAGGACAGACTGGCTCCTTTTACCTGGAGCTTTGTGGCTCCCTCACAATGCTTAGCCGTTTTTATTTACACTTATCAAAGGCTGTGTTCTGCTGCTGCTGGAGCTGTGGCTGATGCACACTTCTTCCTGTAAACATTCCCTGATTTGGTTTTACAGTTAAGAGCTGTCGACCACTCTTCTCAGTTGGGTAGGACTCACTCTCACCTAATGCACATCCCCAGGAAGGCAGGTTTAAAAGGTTACTGGGAAGAAGGGAAATAATTTGATCATGAAAGGCAAGAGGAAACTTGGTGAGGCAGGAGTATTTTTTCTTACCTTTTGAATCTTGCTGCCAAATTAGTTCATAATTCATTGTGCAAAAGGTCTTGCTTACTGTTTGCTGTTTTCAGGTTTGTGTGTTTGTTTTCATATTGAATACTGAACAGATCCAATTGCTGCTGTTAGGAGATGTCTGTCTACCAAAAAGGAACCGCAGTGTTTTCCTTTACTTGGAGACTTTTTGAATGCTAAATTGCCTGTGTGTATACTTCATAATGTACCATATGCAAATATTCTTCAGGAATTGATACTACCACTTCAGTCAATATTTTCTATGTTAGAACTGTACGTTTCCTATACTGCCAAGAATGTATATATATCTATGAAGACTTAAGATTGTATCTTTTTGAGCAAGCCTCTTTCTTCAACCATCTGAAACTTTCTTCCTGTTTCTCAAGTTCTCTGCTAATTTATTAGACCCTTGTGTTATATTGTGTACTTTTTGTATCAGTTGTACTGCTGTATTTCTTCTTTCTCTCATTAAAACCTGTTCTTCTCATCTTTGTACTGTGCTGCTTCATATTGGAACTACTCACACCATATCAAGTAACCTGATCTAGTGTAGTGGGTCAGCCTGAGGTGCAGTCAGACCAGTCCTAAAAAGCCAGTCATTTAGACTTCTGTTGTATTGTCCCAACATGTAATCAGCTTTATTGTATTAAGCTTTATTTTGCAGCATAGTCCATACTTTTATAATGCAGTAAAGAAGAAACCTGGAATGAGACTCCCAAGGTATAAACAAATGGACAACACACAAAAAATGTACTGAGAGATGAAGTCCATAAGTCTTATGGATAGTTGTTTCTGCTGACATTCACTAAGAACTGGGTGGGGTTCCTGAGGGAAGCAAATTTTGAGGAGAGATTTGAAAGAGGATTCCAAGGGCAATTTTTTTCCTAGAAATGTGGCTGTCAGTTTAAGTCAGTCAGTTTTCTGTGTCATCTCCATGCTTAATTTATCTTACAGATAAATGAAGAGGAAAAAAATGAATGCAAGTTAGGACCTGTTTGCTTACTTCCATTAAAGAAACAGCTGATTTACAAACAAGAAAATGCTGTCTCCCAAGAAATCACTCCATGAGCAGATAGAGAAATTATAGTGCTTTTTTCATCCTCCCAGTGAAAAGCAAGATTTTCAGTGTTTCACTGATGCTAATCCCTTTTTAGCACTGCAGTATCTTCCCTAACCTGGAACTCTCAATAGTATCTGTTCCCCACAGACTGGTATGCAGGAGGAGAGAGTTCAAAGGTCCTGTACAGTGGGCCCAAGGAAGAAAGGAAGTGAGAGAAAGTGGAAAGAAAGGAAGTGAACAGAACATGCACGTGCAGCTGTGTGTTGAGTATCTGGCCATTTTTGAGGCCAGGAGATCAGCTGGCAAGATGGGAAAATACCAGAAACTTCTGCTCTTGGAAACTTAAGGATAAAGTTAATCACATCTTCAGCACCATCTTTATAATTATGGTAGCATATGTGGAAATAGCTATGTCACCTAGCCTTGGTTTTCACACAGACTCTTCATCATCCTCTCCTTCATTAAAACTATTCCTGTGCCCACCGTTGCACCTGTGCATGGAAGAACCCCATGGAATGTCCCAGTCCATTTAAGGATTTCTTGTCATGGTGTTGTGATAGCAAGAAGCAGAAACACACATGTGGAATAACCATGCTGGCTCTGACCACACCTGACATGGGTTGATGCCAAAGTGGGAAATATTAAGGAAAATTCCAGTGTAGAGAAGAACTAGCACAGGGAATTCCACAGACCAGTGTAGCCTTCTCAATCCCTCTCAGAAGCATTTGCAAAAACACTCAGCCTAAAGCTGATCTGTCCAGACTTCAATGAGGAACACTTGACTTAGAGAAAGCATGGTAGGCCAGTAATTAATGTGTTGGAAAATGCTACTGTTAATTAGCTGTTATATTTAATCCCTGACTTGTCTACCGCTCCACCAATTGCATTGTGTGCACGAGAAGTGCCAAGCTTCCCTCAGAGATGAATGGACTGCAACTATAATATGTGCCATTGTTCGATATAAATGAAATACATTGTTTTGTTAAGTTAAAAAGAAGTGAAAGAAAGGAAGAGACTTTCCATGACCTGTCTAAACTAGCTGAGAGCAGCTCAGCAAAAGACTGCACAAGTCATTTTGGCCTATATTCTGTGTTCTTCTTTGTTGTCACTGCTATCAACTGCTTTATAACTATTAACAGTAGCTTAATAGATCATCATCATGATGATCATCAATATCATTGCCTGCATGATGTATTGGTTAAATCAATAGTGGAAAGCAGTGACCTTTGCATTCACGCGAGGCACTCTGAAATTTAGTTTGATTACTGGCTTGCATCACCCTTAAATTGAAAATAATTATATGGTTCCCAAAAGCCATGTAGTAAATAAATTGCAGAAGTTGCAATTATTTCCTTTTCCTGCCTGTCTTTACTTCTGCTTTGAAAACTTCTACAAGAGAGCCAACTGTTGCAGCACGTGCTTTAGCTCCTGGGAATGCTCCCTCCAGGAGCTGTATGCTCAGAATGAGGATGTGAGGTATTTGACCATCTCCTCCTATTTCTCCAGGTTATGTTTCTAAAGCTTCCCTGCAACTATTAATGAAATTAAGAAGCTGACTGCTAGAAGACAGCTGGCTAAAGTAATTGGTCCTTTAATTGCAATTAAATTTTTATGACTGGTGCCAAAATGTAAATATAACAGCCCATTAAACAAGTAAGTCTTGGTCAGATGTGCACAAAAAACAGGGGATGAGCCCAGGACCTTTCTGTTTTCTTGTTTCCTCCTTGCCAGTAACTACCAGTAAAGATTCTGTGACTCAACAGCTGGGTTTAGACAGTCCAAACTGTTAAATGGGGCAGGAAGGAATACACAAGATGGAGAACTTGTAAACACACCAAAAAAGTCCAGGTACTTGATACTGAGACTGCTGTACTTGCTGCTCTGAGTTACACTGCTCTATATTTAAGAAACTAAACAAAGAAGCCAAAGGCCTCAGAATGAAATGACTAAAACCAATGCTGATGGAAAGTAAAATACGTGAATGTGAAAACACTTGGAAATAACCCATGTGATAATCATTCTTTGTCTTAGCTATTTTTTAAGGTTTTAGTAGACTTTATGTACCCATTGATAATAGAGTTGGCAAAGAACAGCTTTCCTTGGATGTACATCTGCCAAAGAGAACAAAAAAAATGCTGAATTGGCAAGAGCAACCTCTTATTCTAAATGAAGATGACAGATTGAAAAACAAAGAAGGTTGTTAGGTAGCCTGACTTACAACTTTATTACAGCTTTCAGCTTTCACCTTTCACCACTTTTTTAAATAAAATATTTCATTTAAGAATTAAAAAATAAAAGTCAGATTCTTCCAGTCCTTCCAAGATTTCCAAAGAGCATACGGGAGTGTACAAAACAACATTTTGCATGCTGCTTCATGGACTATCAAAACCCACCATCCATCCTGGTAACATTTCAGTTTAGGTATGTCATAATATGACATATTTGAAGATAAACACAGAAAAGTACATTAGACATAGGGAAAAAACCCTGTTTGTTTTCTCTTCATATGTTAATGAAATATTTTTCTTTGATTTGTTGTTGTTGTTTTGTGTTTTTACTAAAAAAGAGTAAAGTAGGATATCCTGCTTCTACACTTTTGTAAGTAGAATGAACTTTCCTGTTTAAATACCCTATCTCTTAGGAAACTTTTCTAGGGAAGAAAGGTGACCAAGATTATTTTGACAAGTGATTATAAACCTATAGGAATTAACTAGGCTTGATATTCAAAGCCAAAAGTTTTCAAAATGTGGGCAAAATCTGAAACTTTAGCAATTTTGTCTCCCTGGAAAAGTAAACCACAAAGCTAAAGCTAATTCAGAGCTGTTCAAAAAGATTCAGAAACATTTCCCAACTCTTATTTCCACAGTTTTGAACTTGATTTTGATTCTGAAGTGAATTTCATGATGTCTCAATCATTTGAATGTTTCCTGAATCTGGTATTTGTAGATTACTATCACATCATGACATTCTCAACAAAGCAGATGAGTTAAAAGCCAAATTCTGTTTTGTGCTAGAATTCTTAAACAAGTCAGGTTAATGATACATTTTGTAGTAAGCTGTCAACAAATGAAAGGAAGCAGCCTTCTGGGTTTTTAGTGTGTTTCTATTTGCTCTGGGTTTTAGTCACAGTATCACAGAGTAGTCTATGTCCCCAGATTCAAAATTACCAGAGAAAGTTCAAATAAGAGAAATACTTTTCCAACATATTGCAAAGACTGTTCCACACAGATATAACATATGGATGATGTCAGACTTAGGGCTTGAGGAAAAGCCTGCTGAAATACTATATATAAGAAGAAGAAAGGTGAGAGCAATAGCCTTTCCTTGGTCAGTGACATAGTTGGGCCAGATTCGTGCTGACATGAAGGCCCATGTCACTGTTCTGGCAGTGTAAAGGAGTCTTTGTTTCAAGGAAATTGGCTGAATTGAATTTAAAACTGTAAGGATCATTTAAGCTGATGTACTATCCAAAGCTGCTTGTGTTGTGGGATGTTCCCAGTGTTAAACAACTGGAAACATCTGGCTTACTTCAGGGAAGCTCTCAGCATGCAGGACTCCGTGAATACTTCAGGTTAATACATGTTCAAGCAACAATGGATGTACTCACTAGAAGGAAAACCAGAGGACCACTGAATTGCCTTCATCATACACTCACACCAGTATGCATTAATCTGTAATATAACCAGTACTGAATGTAACATAGAACACTGCTTTTACTTGTGGGTAATTGAGAGGGGAAAAAAACATACCATGCATTTTTCAGTTTTATAGGCAAAAAATTTTACGATAGCATTGTTTTACTCAACTCTGAAATGTTTTTCTTTCAGTTGAGTAGCATCAGTTTCATTACTGTGAAGAGCTGTATTTACCAGTGAGAGAGGAGCACTCAGAGCAGTGCAGATTTGGAAGTGAGGAACAGTTACATCAACATAATACATGTCACATTATGGCAAAGGTCCTCATTTCTCTGTCCTCTTGCTTAAATTCACTGTTGGGAGCTGTGTCAGCATCATAACAAAGGGAATCCTATAAGCTCTCCTTGGGGTACAATTTTGAGTTTACGTCAGCAGGTGGAAATGACAGCAGCACTTGGCTTCAGCTACTGATTCTCTGGCTACATGGACCCCTTTATGTCTGTGTGCTTTCCCTTGAGGCAAATTCTTACTCATTTGTTCTAACTTTACTAACTCTCTCATGATTCTCCTATTATTTAATTTTCTTCCTCATATTTTGTACTATGTTTCTCTCCCTGCTTTTTTTTTTTTTTGATAATGCCTCATTCTGCTTCCCGTAACTTCCCCTTCCCTCCCCTTCCCTGTCATGTTTTTCATTACACAGATCATCCAGTCTCTTCGTTCTCTCTCTCTCTCTTATCATTCTCCCTCAGTTCTGCGTGTTCTTTCCCTGCCTATGGTGGGAGCGCAGAGAACATGAGAAGAAACCCCCGGCCACTTCCAGCCCAGCTTACTGCCTCTGCTCCATACACCAGGGATTTGTACTTTGGCTTGGTCCTTACATGTAGTGCTGTCCAGCTGAGCCTTTCACTGCCACAGGGATGAGGAAGCCCCACACAACACTGCTCCCATGTTGGCTTTGTGTAACCACGGGCATTATCCTACTGCCAAAACGTGGTGAGGTGCACACCAGTTGTGTTGTTTCATTTTGGAGCTCTGACAGCATTTCAGTGTGGCTAACGATGGAAATGATAACAAGCAGATAGGGAAGGAACCTTCTGCCACTATGGGACTGCCTATAGAGTGTGTTGCAAATAGCACCACTGTTCTCTGATACGTGTGGTCCGTAAGTGTACAAAATGAAGAGGCTGATAGAAGGGGTAGGTACTTCTGTTCCAAAGATGATCTGATGCATGAATGCGCACTGCATTGAAACATTTCTAAGTGAATATAAACGAGAAGGCTGCCTCTGGCAATCACCATCGCTGTCAAAGGAATGTAGCCCTTTCCATTAAAATTCACCTGGTTGATTCTGTGATGTTATGACATGGAGGAATTTCATTATTCTTTCCACTGCAAGCAATCAATTTGTGCCTTCAAGCATAAAATTCAAGTATGCTTGAAGCTTTGCTTTGCTCGCATAGTACGTAAGTATTACCAGTCAAAGTTTTCCAGTGTTTTTCAAATTCCTGTCACTCATATTATGGCCTTCTGTAACACGACTTTCACAGGCTGGCATTTTACGGCATAAGTAAAAATTTTACCTTCTACAGGACACCTTTCTGGCTTCCTTCACCTTTAAAACACCAGGAACTTATAAAATAAGAAGGTTCATTAGCAAACCGCTCTCAAGGTCAGCTTTTCTCAGTAAGTACTAACTGGCATAGCAAAGCTTTTACTCCTACTGGGATAAATTTAATCCAGAGTGTTTAAAACCCCAGGTCTTTAGTAAAAGCTGAGAGATAAATTTGGATGGTGGCAATTTGGAGTGGGGGGAGATTTTTTCTGCTCTCAGAGCTAAACATAGTTCTGGCAAATAGCCCCAGACTGAAATTCTTGAGAGAGTCATAATAAGCAAGCCAGGGCAAAGAGGAATGTTTTTTTTCTCCCTGACTAATTCTTCCACATAAAAAGGTGAAAGGTCAAAGATGAACTTTAATACTAATGAAATTCTGAACTTCTGTACAGTAATATGTCAGAATATAAAAAAAAAAGTCAAAATAAAAAGTGTTTTATTGTTGGCAACAGTAGGTTGGTTTTATAAACATATATATCTCCATCCTGATTTCTTTTAACCTTTGGGAGAATGGGAACTTTGAGATATTAAATGCAGACATTAAGCAATGCACAGTAGGGGTTCTGTGAGTTCAGCCCAGCCCATATTTTCCTCTTCTGTGCCTTTCTGCATCATTCCAGCTGACTAAAGGAGTCAATTAGGGCTGTCTTCAAGTTATCACAAGTTCTTTCCCTAGCGTTTTTTGACCGAGATGGTCATTCTTGAGGTTAATTTCCTTCTTCCTTCTCTCGAGGAATATTTCATGTGGATTAGCAAACTTCACATGTTCTTATTATAGAAACAATTCTTTTGATTTAAACTGCCCCTTAGAGAGGCAACTGGACAAATTCATGTGTGTATGTGTATGCACATTCAGATGTTCAATTAAAAAAGATTTGCTCATGCTGAAGTTTACTTAAATTGAATCACCATAGCTGAAGTACATTTAATGAAAGCTTTATTATCTCTTTGGGTTTTGTAGTACCACCCTTTTTGGGCTGGTAATGGACAAACAAGATGGTTGAGCTGTCCTTTTCATGTTATAGATTATCTGTGCTGGTGATGATGACATACAACTTTTAATCATCATGGGGTGTGCAAATCTAACCTGTGAAATACGAAGTATAACTTGTAAGTTCAGCAATGCTGGAGGGGCCAAATGCATATCAACCAGTGTGAATCTGCAGGAAAGCAAGGGGAACGGCCAGAGCTCCAGAAAACATGACCAGTAAAGAAGGGTTGCATAAGCTGTGCTTGTTTAGCATATGGACATGAAGACTGAGTGCATGAGTACAGTTATGGGAGACAGAAAGGACATAAAAATATGACCTGCTACAGAAAGAAAGAGAACAGTCTGTTTTCCATGTCTGTGATAAACAGAGCAAGAAATAAGAGGTTTTAACTACAGCAACTAAAACTAGATAGGAAAAACTGTCAAGCAATAAGAGAATAAAGCATTCAGATGTATTTTTGTAAAGATATTGTTGCTTCTCTATCACTGGGTCGTCACAAACAGCTTAACCAACAAGAGTGGATTTCAACTCACCTGAGGCTGAATCCCACAGGAGAGAAACAGGCATTTCCAGCATGTGACCCACTCCCATTGTACATTGGAAGGAGATTAATTCCACTGTGGAAGTGCCCATTTTTCTTCATGGGCTGTGAAAGACTCTAGAAAATCAACTCAAGTCTAAAGGTCTGTTTTGTAGATATCTACAGCTCTGTCAGGACTGTACCGCCTCTTGTCTCTGTAATGCCACTGACATAGTTTATTTTGTACTGGTGAAAATGGCAATTGATGACCTCCTCGGGTTATTTCTAGACTACGGAGAAAGTCAAGAACCGTCATTACAGATTTCCCTAAACTAAAGGCCTAACAAAACCAAACTGCCTGTTCAGTAGGATGACAGTAAAAAAAAATTTGTTATTGATTAATGGCTGCTTGGCTGAATAATTTGGAATGAGATAATGAATAATGTAATGGTCAATAAGCAAACAAGCACACTATCACAACACAATAAACAAAATGTCATTCTTAATCAAAGATGCCAAGAGTAGAAGAAGCATTGATTTCCCTCTAAGTTCCTGACTGGCCTTTTCAAAATATCTTTTGTGAACCATAAAACTGTACAAACAGTTGCTGTGTGTATTGTTAGGTTCTGTATATAAATAGAAGATTCCACATCCTGGGCTTATTTCTTAAGCATTATTTTTACTGGAGAAAAATTACTTAAACCACTGTCATCTTGATTATCTGCAGCAAAAAAAGGCAGAAACTATTTTGAATTATATTCTCAAAAGACTCCCATTCAACTATTCAATCCAGAAAAGTCCAAATTCACTGGCACAAACTCCTTCCATGCTATTGACGAGCTGCAGAATCAGCTCAAAGCATTTAGCCTGTATCCCAATGAGTGCACTTAAGAAGCTGGCAAGGCTGGAAGGCAAATGCAATTACAAAACACAGCCTTCCTTTAAAAAGTTGTGGATCTTGAGATCAGCTGAAATGAAATGAATTGGTGTAATTTCCCTCACCTTTTTCACGGCAGTACTCTATTTTTCAAAGGAAAAGTGTCAGGAAAACCTCACCTGTAAAGTTCCTCATGCTGATCAATTAGCTTGGCTGGTACAACCAGTTACAAATGTGTACTGTGCCTTATCACTATGCTGTCTCTGTATTTTCAACCTGGACTCATGTAGGAACAGCAATGAAATGTTACTAGTGGATTTAATGAAATCTTTGTTATGTTTCCCATGTCAAACCTGCATGCTAGACCACTGGCTGGGGATGGGGAAGTTTGGGATTGGTTAAGGTCCAGCTGATTTCCCTTGACCTTTTCTGGAGTCTTGTACATACTTGTATCTTGGGGGAGAAAACCCATGGATTCTCCTGCTCTTCATCACAGGCCTTGCATCTATGCTCAGATGGCTGATTTCCCCACTGATGTTTGTTTATAGGTGTGTATGGATTTCACCACTAATGGCAAACGCAGCAGTTGTTACCGAGGGCAAGTTTCTCCTCTTCCTGCTTTGTTTCCTTTTCATTTTTCCTCTTCTAGCTTCCTCACACATTTGGTGGGCTTGTGGCTGGTTTTCACACTTAGTAGGTTGCCAGTGGCACAAACCAGGCACTCTGCTGCTTGCTGGAGAGGCCTCTGTCATTGTTTGAGATAAATGGAGACTCTGGACTAATGGACCAAATCCATCTGTGCCTACGCTAAGTAAACACTAAATGTCAGTAACTTTCACAGCCCTTGTTGCTTTCTTCAAGCACAGGAACACTTTTCCTGACCCATGGATCTGGGTTTGACTTCAAGTTGCTTTCCCCTCTCCATTACATCACAGTGTCAGTTTGACATGCTCCAGAAACTGGAAAATGCACTTGTTGAGGATTGTGCTGCTAGAGGTGAGTCAGCCACATCCAGAGGTGATTACACATCTAGAGATGTAATAATTTGATGCCAGTGCCCCTCAGCCAGTTCTCACGATATTTAACCATCATTCCATGCAGTATGGCACTGATGAGGAAAAGAAGGTATCTTAAGTTCATTCTTAAACTGGAACAGCCCTGTGTTTTTGCATGTGTGTATGCCTGTAAGCACACTACACCTTGTTATTGTAGGTTCATATGTTATCTTCATCATTTCTTCAAAATAATGCATAATTGTCAATTTGTAAACTACACAGAAAAGGCATCTACTTTGGAAAAAAGAGGAATGAAAATCCTATGGGAAAGAAAAGTGCAGGAACGTTTGGTGTTTGGTGGTTATTTTAACTCAGCACAAACAATACTTCTGAAAAGCCGCTTCTTGCAAATAAAATGTTGGTTCCCTTCTGCCTCCTGCCTCTCAAACACACAGCTCCCTAACATTTTGAAAGCAGGGGAATTAAGTCCTGGCTGAAGATCTTTAGATGGGGAGCAGGGGGAGAGATTGTGATTGTCCATATGGCAGGAAATACATGCCATGATCAGGAGAAACAACTGCCCCTGGGAGCAACTACGTTATTGTAATGCTTCTGTAAAACCATTTCCTTGAGGCATCTAAGAGACGATATAGAAAGATGTTTAAAAGCAAATGCTTAATATCATACAACATTTCCTTCTTGCTTAACATGTTCATTAAAACTTGAACTTAATTCTTTTTTTTTTTTTGAGGCCATGAATTCCTTCTCTTAGACTCACTTGTATTTATTTAGCTGAACAATATTTTTAGTAGGAAATTAAGGATGTACTCTGTCCTAAGTGTACTAAGGGTAGCCTTTTGATTCATTAGACACAGGGACAACTGTGTTTCATTTTAAAGGGGTTTTTTTCCTGATCATCTGAGGAAATTCCAAGGACCAGAGGAAATTAGTAATCTGCCTCTAGAAGAAAGTCTGTAAAATTAAGGAGGTTTTTAATCTTTTACACAGTTTAAGAGAGACCTTCCCCTCCTGGGAACATTAGTTTTGCTTCATTGAAGCTTTACAAATTAAAATATATACAAAATTGTTTGATATATGTTGCCAAGGATGACTTCAGAGGCAAAGAACCTTCTTCTCATGAACTCTGTGCATTTTCCTCCCTAATCCTAAAATTTTACCCCAGTTAAAGCAATAACCTCGCACATACTAGTATAAAAACAGATGTGCAGGATTATACCAAAGGCTCATTTAACTTGTCCAGCATTCTGTCTCCGTGAGTGGCTGGTAACTGGGGAGGAATGGAACAACATTTAAAAGAAAATCCTTCTTGTTGTGATCCGTATCAGCCATAAGCAGTTAACAATTCAGGGGATTTCAATTAACATGGGATTAACAATTGAGGGATTTCCTCAACCAAAAGCTGTGTCTGGGCCATCACTTCAGAGCTGCCAACAGAGCCAGCCTTCAGGAATGTATCTAATTCAATTTTGAACACACTTACACTTTTGGCCTCTGCAACATCCTGTGGCAAAGAGTTTCACAGTTTAATGACGTGCTGTAAGAAAAAGAACATCCTTTCGTTTGAAATCTGCTGTTTATCTCTTCCTTGGTGTGTCTGATCAGTCTGTATGTTCAGAAACAATCAATAATTATTTCTTATTCCTTTGCCACACCATGTTTGCTTTATAAAGCTCTCTCATCTCATCTTAGCCTCTTTTATAAGCTACCTTATTTAGTCCTTCCTTATATGAAGAGCCATTCTATATTTATATCCCTTATTGAGATGTGGTGAAGACAGTCACGTGCTGTGTACCAGAATCTCAAGAATGTTTTATTTACCCTCTGACTAACATGGTACTTGCATTACGACCATTGCAAAGAACGATCAAATGTTTTCAGGGATTTGTCAATGAACCAGTCTTAGATCTCTTACTTCAGTGTTAAAAGCTGTTGTGTCAATTTTGCATCCTTATAAATAATTCTGATTCTTTTTCCCCATGTAAATTACTCTGCACTTAGTGACTAAGAGACTACACTTCACTAATTTCATACACCAACTGATTATTAATTAGTGAGTATTGCACAATGTTTCTGGAGCTGTCTGTAACAAGCTTTGAATGTTCCAGACAATCAAGTGTGACCTGAAATTTTGTCATCTCTGGCACATGACAAATTTTTCAGAAATACGGAAAAAGGGAGTTGTAGTCTATCCTAAATGTAGTGACTTCATTCTTTACGATTATTACTTTTAAACTGCAATCGGGCCAGTCCCAGATCTTCAGCAGAGGCTGTGCTGTTGTCCAACAGAAAAGTACCATAGCCTATTTTAGAATCCAGAACTTCTGAATATTATTTATTATTTTGCTTTTGAGCTGCTCTGGAAATGACTGTGACCCTTTCCAATTTGTGACTTCTGGCAGAGTTGCATTTGACAGCTTCTCATCTTTCTTCTGGTCTTTGCAAGTCACTACTGTAAGCAATAACACAAGGAGAGCTGGAGCTGCTACTTCAGACAGGTTTCCTTGGTGCCACCTTATTCGCAGAGAATGTCAGCATCCTGCAGTACTGCTTTGGTCACGTGTAACAAGTCAGTCCTGTGAAACTATCCTGAACTGCTACTGCTCTTGGTAAGTTACAGCTGTTCCGGCTGAGCATGGCAACAGCTGGGTGAGTCTGATTGGGAATTGCTTGAAAATGGGTTGAATACCCTCGCGGAAACAGCAAAGAGGGCTCCATCTGTATGGGATGTTCACTCTGTCAGTTGAAAAGCCATAGGAGTTATAACCAGGTGAAATAGGATCATGGACTGATTATTTACCATCTGAGAGACATCAGGAGCATTGCTAGGAAAGACAATTAACACATTCCTTCTAAAAAGAAACTCCCTTCTTCCTTAAACAATGGTTAGTTTCTTTCAGCGAAAGAACCAGCCCCTTTGCCTTTACCGTTCAGCTTTTAAAACAAGTAATTAAGACCATGCTGACAGACTAATTAGGTTTTAGGTTTTACTCCTCATGCATCTTTTGTTTCTGTCTGTATCAGATGAGGACTAAAATCGAGCATGTACTGGTGGCTAATCTTTGTAGCAGTGAATTACAGGAAAAGTAAAATAAAAATGAAAAAATCAATAGCAAACCCAAACTAAAATGTTGCCCATATATGAGAATGTCTTCAAATTCTTTTAAAAAGTAGTTTATAAGCTGTTCTAAGGATTCATCAGTTTATCAGCCAGAAAAACTGCATGTTATCACGATTTTCCTTTCAAAACTAATAAATTATTTCCCTATGGGAATGCAAAAAAGGTAACATGGGACAGAATCAAACTGCACCTCAGTAACTGGTTACTTGAGATACTCAGACCTGTTCACAATCATTTTCATCAACTGTGGGTCATTCATATTAAAGCACATCATCTTAATCTGCTTGTACAGCAGGCCCTCAGTTCACTGTGTATTTTACAGAGTATTTTCTCACTTTGTCTCCTTCAGCCTTGTAAACTAGATGGAGTAGGTTTGGAAGATGTTTTAGTTTTTTTCTGCATTTTGGTTTTCCTATTAATTTTCTCACTTTTCCACCAGAGAGGAAAGACAATGTTCCTAGTGTTACCAGGAAAAAAAGAAGCCGTGTGGTTAAATCTTCTCCAGATACGTGTTCTGTGGCACTATGCACAGCTAAGAGATGTTGGATAGGCTGCTGGTGTCACCCAGTGGACAGAGAGGTTGATCACAGATAGGTGTCATGTAGAGAAATTTTTCTTTCTGCAGGAATAGCTCACTCCTAACTGACAAAAACAGCCTTAATCTTGCCGTAGCGAAGATAACAGGATGTTTAAAAGTACCTCTGTTCTATTGCCATGGCCGGTACTAAAACGTACAGAGCAAAGATAGGAAGCAGTACATGTTCCTCACTGTTAGTAAGAATCGAGCAAAGAATAACCAAACAATAATTAGTGGGTGCTCTCTCCTACCAGGAGAGAGTAACTAAAATAACCAAGCAAAAGTGTTTGTGCTGGTGTTTACGGAAAGGTGTAGGGATTATTAAAATCCAATTTAATGCAATTCTGTGCAATGCAAAACATGATTACATTTTTGTCACCTAATAACAGCTTGCAACAGAGGTAAACAGTTTGTCAACAGGGGTGAACAAGATCTGAAGAATCCTCTCTTCACAGTGTTACAACAGTAATGTGTTTCAAAACATGCAATGTACGCCTTGCATGCAAAACTTCAATGGAATAAATCCCCTATAAATTAACCTCTTACAAAAAAATCCTAGTGTTTCCAGCCCACATATGAAAACTATGCAAGTACTTAAAACTACCATCAGTGCGTGTTCCATCTTACACTTTTTCCTGATTAGCAAAGAGTACTTCCCAGTTTTGGAAAATGGAAGGTTTCTTCCTTTTATAAAGACTAAAACATGCTGTTGAGTGATGTGCTTCAAGACTTTTTGCCAGAGATGAAGCAGAAATGGGGTTAAGTGCACACAGATGGCTAGATCATATAAATCATATTCCTTTTCTAATGCTGTGGCAACTGGCATGCCCTTCTTGCCCCTTGCAGGTGGAATGAGAATGACCTGATGCATTGAAATTCCTGAACTGCTAGTAGATAAAGAAGAGTCGAGGCTGTTGCAACAACAGTCAGTACTCCTGAAGAGGAAAGATTACCATTCTGCTCCCCTGATGGCTCAAATACTCTTAAAACACAGTCACTCATTTGTAACCAGATCACAGAAAAAGCATTGAAAGTTAAACAATTGACTGTAATAGTTTTAACATCCCCAAAATCTGCCAGGAGCTACGTTAGGTCTCTTTTCTAATACGGAATCCTTATGATCTGTAAATGCATCTGCAGAATTGATACCATATTTGAGGGCTGAAGGGAATCCAGACAACCCAGAAGCAATAAGGGAAGTACAACTATACAATTAAGTAGGTGGTAAATTTTGCTTGACCAATTAAGCTAGTAACATTCCTTCTAAATAAGCCTTTATGAACTCATATTTCTCTTTCAGATCAGATAGCAATGGTTATTTACACTGTAAGTTTGGTGACAGGGGCTTCTAAACGTCTCAATTTCTTTGTGAGTCTATTTAACTCTTCCTAAAATTAATTATAAAGCCAGACTTCATAGCTGCGAGCACAGGGGAGGTAGCTAGCCCCTGTGCAACTTTCTCAGGGATTTGTCATAACCCTCTGGGATCCTGGCTTTCAAAATCTTGTGCTCCTACCATCAGTGGACAGGGGGCAACTGGACCAACAGGACCAACACTGTGAGTTGAGGAGGCAATACATAAACCTTTTTTTCCACTTATTTCTCAAATAGGTTTTTGGGTCAGGCTTCCAGGAGAAAGGAAAAATATGAAAATTTAGGTCTGAAAATATCCTTACTTTCTTCCTCTTAAAGGTAGATATTTAATTCTGATTTAGCCAGCCCTTGATTCTTGGGCCAAAATTACTGTTAGTGCTGAAATGCATGGGAATTCTCTCAAAGATTTTATGAAGGCCAGAACATCACTTCTTCTATGCTAACTTTTTAATTGCAAATCAGAAATGATAATTGCTGTGTGACCAGTTTCTCAAGAACTGGAAAAATATGACATAGTGAAAGAAGTAATTTGAATGCCTTCATTGGTACTGAAGCCGCATGTATGTGGACTCGAATCCTATTAACATCTAAATTTCAGTGCAGCTCCACTCATATCTAGTGACAAGTGCAATATTTTGAATACAGAAGTCACTGATGTTTAGTGTTGTTCCCTCTATGCCAAGATGATAAAAATGCCTGTTCAGTCTCTACTACCACTTCCACTGTTAACTCCATTGAGAAATTTTCGGGTAACAGACAATGTTCAGGGAACATCAGCACAAAAAAAAACATTCCTTGTTTTAAAGTGTTCATCATATTACTTATCTTTTGCATTTTTGCCTTTGCAAACTTTAACTTACTCATATTTCCAGTCCTTCTACATACTGACTTAGACAAATACACTTTGTGCTGTGTATTTCCTTAGTACTTGGCCATGTGAAGGGAGGATGGTGTCTTTTATTAAATCACTACTCACTAAGTTTATACAGTAAGGAAAATTATCTGGTTTGAAGTTTTCTAGCAGCATGCTTCTGTGTGGAATGTTTTTTCACTCATTTTTATTAGAAAGTGCTGATTCCTGAAAGCCAAAATGTTTCAACAACAACAACAACAACAAAAAGATACTTTGTCACACTGCTACCAAATGACAGGTTTCTGGTCAACTGAAGCAAAGCTTCTTGTGGTTACTAATCTTTGGGTCCCACAATGCCACAGAAGCCACACACACCCCACAGAGTTTCCTGGTACTCTGCCACAGAGTTCTCAGGTTTTAGGGCCCTGCTTTACATTAAGGGATTGTTCAAGGTTACTCCCTCAGCTGTTTCAGAAAAAAGAATGATGTGAGGAATTCATTTAAGCTAGGAATGGCAATTTACTCTGTCTTCAAAGATAGGGATTCAAGTAATACTTAGTTTTCAGAAACAGGATTTTTTTTCCTTTGGTCAGAAATTCTAATACGTCTAAACTTTTGTTCTCCTCTGGAAGTATTTTTTTTTTAATATGAATCTCCTAATTTCCTGTAGGACACATATTTGGAATTGGTGCCAGTTAGACATTTCTGGTGAGACAACTTTTTAGACAGTTGAGCAACCAGATAAACATAAAATTATCTTAAAAAAAGGTCTTTAAAGTTTTTAAACATGTATTGGAAAACTATCTACCATCTGGTAAAACCCACCTGAGCACAAGGCATACTTCTGTTCTTATTTTTCCTTCATACAGCTGCTTTGTTTTGTCTTCACTAATGTCCTTGTTTGTTTTTGAAGATGAGACAGACTACTGTGATCTGCTCCTTAATGGACATTTGATTGTCAGTGAGGTGATCATACTCCAGGTGTGGCAGATAGGGAATCTGATGATTACTTCAGCTGCACATCTTTCCTTCCTCTCCCATAATTTTGTGAAGCACAGCAGGTCAAACAGCCTGGGATGTTACCCACAGCTTGTCCCTGCCATGAGAAAGACAAAATATCAGGGAAAGTGTTACCAAGTTAGATTATCAAATAAATCAAGTACAGATTGAAGAACAACATAAAATTCTCTCTATAAATGAGAGGCCTAGGCCCAGTCATCCCCTATTATGTAAGGCTTGAAGTCATCCCAGCATTTCAGGTGTTTCTTAAGGCTTGATGCAACCAGGAGTGCTGCAGATCTCCTGGCTTCTGCCAAAACACAGCCTCTGAAATCCAGCCAACAGGAGAAAGAAGGACGTGCTTTAACTAGATGAGCTAACCAAGCAGGCTTTGGTAGCAGCCAAGAGCAGACTTCAAAGGTTACTCCCTAATTATTTGAAGGTCTCAAAGGCACCTCTTATCTCAAGCAGTTCATTGTAGTATACTCATTTTATATTCATGTGAATGTGCTCTGTGTGTTGGCATTATTTGTCTTTTACAAGTGTGGTGAAGACTAATTTGTTCGAGAAGTCCTTTGTAAGTTGGGGGAATTCTGTTGTTTGGTCCTGTAAAGCAGGCAGCAGGAATGCCAAGATCCAGAGCCTTATCTTTACACCTCTAATGAAGACATCATGTCATCAATAAGCACCTGCCACTCTGCTCTAACGAAGGTATCTTTTGAACACAACTTCCTCAAAGTGACAGCAAATCTGGTGAAAGGTTTGGACCAGGAAAAAAAAAAGACTCTAAAGCCCATGCACTTAGCCTATGGTCTTCTGATACTACTGGAAAGACTGTTGATGTTTGGGAATGTTGGATAAATCCCTAAATAACCAAGAGAAAAGCATTAAAACTGAGAGAGCTATGAAGAGCCCAGGCCCGGATATGACATTTGCTGGGCGTATATTGTGCTGGAGGGAGTAAAAGAAAAAAGGAAATCAATCTAAAATAACTGAATCAGGAAAAATAGACCATAAGTGATCTCACAGACCACAGGGGAATGTGCGAGATATTGGTTTTCAGCTCCACAGGTATGTAAACAAGATTACAATTTCAACATAACTGAAGCAGTAATAAAACACCTAAGATTTATTATATTTTTACATTATTATTTGAGCTACAGACTACTTGTATGAAATTAAATTTGTCCCTTTAATTTTGCTCATTTTTAGACATTGTGGAGTTCAAAAAAACCACAGTTGCTATTCACCCATAGGAAAGGTATCAAGAAAAGCAAACTTGCCTCAAAGACACCAGGGAACCTTGAGCCACCAAAGATGCAGTGAGAAATCATGTCACCTTGTTGTCCTGTTACAAGAAATTGCAGACACAACATGAAGGACAGTTGTAGATTATTTAAGTTTGAAAAGCTACTACTGTTCTCTACTCATACACAATGCATCCCATGCAATGGTGTAATGGCTTGGAGGCACAGGTGAACTACTTAACTGTATGCAGAAATGAACTGCTAGGAAACTATTACCATCAGCGCTTGCATTGGAGCCATCATTGTCCAACCTTAGCTTAGATTCCTTACTGTGAATTAATGACATGCATTCTTTCTTTTATTTACATAGAGCCCAGCCATAGGCAGCTTCTCTGATTTGATGTTACTTATTCAGAAGCCCTGGATGAGAAAATAACAGTAAGTAACGGAAGGTTTAATGGCAAAATGAAACAGATGAGCAACTTGCATTAGCAAGATGTGCCACGCCACGGCTGGTGGAAGTCAGGTTTCAGAGGATTGCCAAGGATATTGCAAACCTCTTTGCGTTAATGGATTGAAAGAAAAGACATTCATCTGAGACTAGCAGATTATTTAAAATCAAATACGGACCACCTTGTACTTGAAAAGGAGAGGACTCAGGAAAGATGCTGTAAACAATATTCCCTCTGTTTTTCTGGCTGCCCTTACACATTTTTAAGACGGCAAACAAAGTAGTATGGCTATGACTCTAAACAAACTGGGAAAGCAAGTCTGAAGCTCAAATTTATATATATATATATAAATAAATGTGTAATATATATATATATTACACTTGTCAGGTGGTGGCACTTGAAAGGGCAGAGCATCAATCAAGCACAAGACACATAGCGCTTGTGTCTTCATAAATGCTGGTTTAGAGAAGCATTGCTCCCAAAGAGAGTTTTTTGGAGGCTACTACCACAAATGCGGCTGATAACACAAAAAGGTTAATCTTATTTGCTAAAATAGTATTTAAAGATCTAATACGGGCATTTTCTCAAACCTTCACAACTGCAGCTTCATCGTGGGTATTGCTTTTAGAATGTCATATGAATGCTCTGAGGTACTGATAAAAACATCTCATGAAAAAAGAGTGTAAATTCTTACTGTGTGGCATAAGCAAGCAGTCTGAAAAAAAACACTTAGTGAGCAGGGGGAAAAGTAGTTCTTTTATCTCTTCTCCTTGTCCCACTCATTCACCTGAAAGGGTAAGAGTATGGTTCCTGCTGCATGCTGTGAGGAGAAGCATCTGATCTATAAGGAGAGGAGTTTCTTACTTGGGAGCTTGGCTGTTCCCTTTCCTCTTCCCTTGTGATCTCTGCATACCTGAGGTAATTGAGAGAGCATCTGCAGACTGAATTATGCCCTTCCTTAAGGGCTGTGGAGGAAGGTCAGACATTTTCTGAAGGTGTATGCAGTCAATTCCCGAAATACACCACCACTGCCGAAATCAGTGACAAAGTAGGCCTTGATTTGGGAATTGATAGTGGTTTTGCACTTATAAATGTAACTCATCTACTGTGTGATACAAATTGGAAAGCTAATAGTGAAAGTTAATTATAGAATCACAGAAATTATAACTATATTTTACTTCTTTTTAACAAAGTCTTGGTTTGCAAGCCAACATTCTGTATTCTCTAAAAATGTTAGAGATTCTACCATGTTGCAGTGTGACTATTAATTTAAACCCTGAAAACACTAATCTTTTTCAGATTTGCATCTGTGAATTACATCTTATCTAAGTCCTTTCAGAAGAAATTAATACAAAGATTCTGTGGCCAAACAAACTTAAGGGTTACATAGACAAGAATCAGAAGAATTTTCTCATAATGAACCCTAATCTCCTCTAAATTTCAAGTTTTTTCAATAGTTCGTCCACATAATAGCAGTTTTGAAGAAAAGAATTTTCTGCTAGTAGAAAATATGGATGCAAGAGAACTACTAAGTGACAGGTAGTGGCAATATATCTGGTTTTAATGATCTCTGATTATGCTATGCTTACGTAGGGCAGAGAGAACCAAAAGGATTAACTGGTTTCTAAAGGTCTAGCCAGGAGCAGGATATGGATTATGTTGCCCACTGCCCAGCTCCTCATAATGATGACTATGTCTAGTGGCAGAGATTTCTTGAGGTGCAGAACCTTCATAGACAGATGTGAAAGCAGACACTAACGGGACCACAAAATGAAGGGTACTAATCTTAGAATCCACCTCTTGAAGAAAGACAATCACCAGCTATGCTTAACTTTAAAGAGAGTATTTATCACTCCTGTTATGATTACTCACGGATTTCATTGTAAGGCAATTAAATATTTGCTGGTTTTTGAGGTTTTGCTGTGTACTATCCTTAACTATTTGGATTGCTGACAACTGGAAAATAAATTGAGCTATTTTAATTACTATTAAAAAAATATTATTTGATTTTTGGAAGAGAAAAATATTAATTGAGAGATTCTTTCTGACTATAAGAAAGAAGCACTGTTTAAAATTCAGAGGAAAGATCATTGATAAGAAACAACACTCAGAGAACAAAGACAAATTCTGATTTATCACAAAGTTTAGATGATTTTTGGTGTTGCCAGCTAATCTATCACGAAATAACAGTTATAGGTATTTAAAATGCCACTAACTACAGATGATATCATGCTGTAAACAAATATCACCTTCCACATCCATTTTCAAAAAACTAAAGTTTAGTTTATGAAATATAGTTCAAATTTTCCTTTCCAAACGAATAAAATATGGGTTAGATTTTGAATATGTTAATTTACTAGTTTATCTTCCCTCATTTAGAATGTTTCCTTGCCCATGTAAGCCGAAAGCTGTGCACATGAGAAGTTGGGAGATTTTTTGCTAAATATAGTGGTGTTAGTAGTAGTAGCTTCATGAATTGTGTTCTAATATCTAAGCCTCTGGGCTACACATTGTGGACGTCTTACAAGATGTCATTTAATAACTGACAAATTGAATTTCTCAGAGGTTCAGGAGTAAATCAAAATTTCTCTTCAAATTAATAAGATGTATACATGTTTCCTATATGCAATGCATGCTTTTACATTTTCCAGGCTAAATGGTTTAATATATAACAGGAAGATGGAAATAAAATCTAAACAAACCAAATTCTATTTTTGTTTTACTTGGTTCACAGATTTCTTCTGCTTTTTCAACTACTTCATAAATATATTTTTCCTGACTGGCAAATCACTCAAAAAACCTACTTCACCAAAGCACATTCAACCTAATTATAAGGCAGCATTTGTCATAAAGATGTAGAGTTCTGGCTGGATAGTTAACCTAGATGGACAGACAGCTCACATGAAAGTGAAGACCAGAAAGATATGGATTAGGATTTTTCAGGGCTTCATTCAGTACCCAGTTCCTACATCACAATAAAGTATAGCTACCTCAGAATGGGCAGTCAGTACACTTAGTATTTTCTCTGGCAGATCAGAGAATTCTGATAAACTACAGGTAATATTTAACCAACCTTTCAGAGGAAAAAAGAGTATTCAGTTGTGTTCTGGCTGCACCTATATACACTGGATATAGGGTGGTAGAGACTTAATCACCAAAAATTTGGAATAGGGAATAATTAAATAATTAAGGAAATTAGACAGAAAAAAGGGCAGGAATAGGAACCTACCTACATAAAAATAACTGTCCCTTTGGGCCAGACCTATAGTAGGTGGACATTGGCATAAATCCACATGAGTTTATATTTAATCTCTAGGAGCACTTAACTTCATCACTCAGTGGCAATGCAGTTAGCACATTTAAAAGGAAATAAACTTGGGAAGTGTATTTTATGGGAAAGCTCATCAACTCCAGAGTTTGCGGAGCAAATAATATTTTTAAATAGCCTTCACAAAATGCAATCCTGTAGCAGTTACAACACACCAACCCTTCAAGCTGTGGAAGAGCCACATCCTGCAGCGGTGCCAAAGACAAGCACACACCTTCGTGTTGCTACTTGTAGAAGAAGCTAATTGCAAAGCACCCTGCAATCCTCACTGTGATGTATTCATTAACTTGAAAGGGCAAAAAAAGATTTACTAACTCCAACAAGTTTTCATATTTATGTTTGGATGGAAGAAGCAGACTGAAGTCTCAAAGGGTGATCCAAGACCGTTGGTCATAGGTGAGGAAATTATCAATTACTCAAGGGTTAAGTCTACAAACAAGTTTTAGTGCTGCCATTCTCATTTAAATCCTGCAAAGTTAGCTTAAGCATTGTGGTCAGTGACAGCTCCCAGGCCTTTATCTGATTACTTCTGCCTAAAGTAAATGTACTGAGACAGTGCATGTTTTGGAAGGTGATGCTATATAGCAGGGAGACCTGACCTCTCCTACCTCTCAAGCCAGGTATACTTCTGAGGCAGAGGCTGTGGAGTCAGACATGGACAGACTTGGGAAGCTCTAGTCCCTGCTTTCCCTTTAACTACAGTGCGCAGGCTTTGGACAATGTTTAGACCCCATTAAAGAAGTAACATTTTAGTGCATACAAAGTTCTTTCTTAAAATTGTGGTCACTAAAGTCTTTAGCATTGTCTTTGCCCATGGACCATGAAGACTGCCCTGGTGACACCAAGCCGGGGTCTCGGAACTGTTGCTATTTAATCCAAAAGTCAGTTTGCACCAGCCTTTTCCAGTCTCTGGCACTCCTACTCATTCAAATACTGTGTTCAAAAACTAACAGCTTTATTAGACTCATTAACGTTTTCATAAGGCTCCTGAAAACATCAAATTAATTTGATGTATGTGTTATATTCTATGATCTGTAACATCCTGTAATCTGTATTTGATAACACAGACTCTTTCAATAATTATATGCCTTCAATTTTGCAGACTTACCAAAACGGTAGCTGCAGCATGGTATTTTCGAATATCGTGAAGATTTGAACATGCCTGCAGATTTTACAGAACAAACAAAAGTCAGTATACAGAAAAAAAAAACCCCAAGTCCAAATAAGAATATTTGCCTATATGAAACACTCATGGCAGCTGTTCAGAATTTTATTGCCATTTGTTTGAAGTTATTCCTTTCTATCAGCTGCCAGCCTGGTAGTATGAGCCAAGTAAAGAACTGGGTATAGGTTTAGATATCTGTCATTCTGTCAGATATGTAGGCCTGGCATAAAATAGTAGGCATGGTGCCAGCAGCTCTATCGTAGGTAGCAGGAATTCAAAAAATCATTGATTCAACCCCTGTAAATAATGGGTTTGTTTACAAACTCCATGCCTGAAGGCACGCTTACTGACTGGGGTCACAAATGTTCTACCTTTGTTTCTGGAATTTTTGCAGCATGTTAGCACCAGCTCTGGTAACTAAAAAGCAGTGAGAGCCTTTTCTCGGACTTTAGAGGAAATTGGATGAGGCCTGAAGTAAGGCAAGCAACTACCTGCTAGTGAATATGTCCAAAAGCCAAATGAGGAATGGCCCGTTCATATTCCCAAGCTCAGAAAAGACACAAGACGCTTTCAGCTGGGAGGATGGGCCTATGTTGAAATCCTGAATTAAAACAGTTTCAGGCAATTTGCTTTTCTTCTTGCCAAGATGCTACTTGAGTAAAACAGAGGTAAAGATACCCACTCATGTAGGTGCTGTTGGGAGAGATGTTCTTTGTAAAGAACAGGTTGACAAGAGAAGTTGTGGATGTCCCATTCCTGGAAGTGTTCAAGACCGGGCTGGATGGGGCCCTGAGACACCTGGTCTAGTGGAAGGTGTCCCTGCCCATGGCAGGGGGGTTGGAACTCAATGATTTTTAAGGTCCCTTCTGACCCAAACAATTCTATGATTCTATGATATGCTAAAGAAATACAAGCATCATGTTCCTGCAATTAAGACACCTCAGAGAGCGCAGAAGATGTGAAATTAAAAAAGAAAAAGGAAACAAAAGTTAAGAACAACAGCAAGAAAAGTAAAGCAATAAATATTACCTGTGCTATACCTGGCTGGGCATGCCTGTCATCCCAAGGCCATTTCCATTCTCTGACCATTCATCTTTATTAGTCACCAGACCTCCTTCCTGATTAAACATGGCTCTTATGTTGTTGCTGTAAACAAGCAGAAATACGAAACCTGTTTTTCCTGGTGCATCTCAGTAAAGCCTAAGCAATCTGAGAAGCTCTCTTTGATCTATGAGTCCTTAATTAAAGAGCCACCTTGCATATCTGCTCCTTCATCTGACTTTTCTCATGGTGCAGGCCTGTGAGGCAGGTATAAATTTTTATCCCTGTGATACAGACTAGAGTTGGGTTAAATTCTTGGTTTAGTAATCCAAATTAAAAAGGAACTGGTGTCAAATGGTGTGATATTAATGCCATTTCCAATTACTAGTACATTCCTAGGAGTCCTAAAACATTTCAAAATCTATTGTAAAATTTAAAAGAGGAAAAAATAAGGTCAAATGACATGTAGATGTCATTCATGTATGAGCCCTCAGTTGGCAGTTTCGGGAACATTTTTATGTCTCTATATTTAATATTTATTAAGAATAACATGGATGCTGATAACATTCTCCAGAAGAAAAATGCTGATGTTCAATTTACATGGTCTGGGGTGCCTGAATCTTCAGAGGAAATCACCTGTGTGCTTGCTTTCCCACAAGAAGGGATCTGCTTTTTACAACTGCATTTGAAATTGACACAGAGGATATAGGAAGTATCAGTGTTCATCCTGCAGTTTAACAACAGGCCCCTTTAGATACAAGACCCACCCTCAAAATGAAGAAAGCTGTATAGAAGGATAAGCATCCAAACAAATCCTTGCAATTGTTTTAGCAGGGTGGTGTAACACAAACCTGGGAGAATAAATGAAACCCAGTAAAAGAAACAGAACCAAGATGAAAATGTAAAACCATGAGCAACACTTTTTAAATTACTTTTCTTAAAACAGGCATCTACTAAGGTCTCAAAAAGACAATTATAGTCTTAATTTCTATCCTTATTAAAAACAGACTGTAGAAAAAGGAGCTGAAAGAGAAGTAATATGCATTTAATTACAGAAGCCAAACAACCGCAAGTCTTTGGTGGTGGTCAGCCACAAATATCTCAGTTCCTTGTTGTATGTAAACTGTTCCAGGTTAGGTCAGTAGCCCCACTTTCTCCATGAATTTATGCCAATTATTTTTAATATGAAAAATCATAATTATGATTGAACAATACATAGAACAAATAGCATTTCATCAGCTCTTTTTATGACCTATATGATGCATTGTGCCTCACTGCACTGTGAGGCACTAAGAAGTGACGGGGTGAAGGCGACAAGAGTGTGCCTGCAATCTGTCTCTGTGAAATATCCATCTGCAGCTCATGTCATGTATTCCAGGCACCCAGAAGGCTGGCTCCCAATTGCCTGCTGGTCTCCTTTGTATGTTCAAATTTTCTAGTAAGCCAAAGTGCATCATGTCCTCACAACAAATGGGAAGTTCAATTTTCAAAGCAATTTCCATCTAGCTTAGTGATTTAGATAACATAGTGCTTTGGGGCTGCTTGAAAAAATGGTGGCATTTGACTCCTAGAAGGGACTTATAGAGGGGACAAGTTCCTTCACCTCCATGTTTCTTCACCTCCAGCTGACTTGCACACAAGATAGAAGTGGTGTTTTTCCTCTTCCCAAGTCAATGTCCTCCAATGCCCAACTCTCCATGGACTATTCATCTGTCCCAGCAAAATTTTGGCCATCAAAGACTGTGCCCAGTTTTACGTTTTTGAGTGAAGAGGGTAGATGAAAAACAATCAACCAAAATAAACCCAGGTCATTGTTAGACACTCAACTAAGATATGACTCCGGGCTGTAGAAAAAAAGTTAGGTTGCACAACTTATCACCTCTCTCATGTCCATTATTGTTCATGTTGTTCGTGTCCGTGTATAGCTTCATGCTCTCTGCACTAATGTGCAGCATCAAAGAAAGTGCTCATAGTGCATCTCCCTGCCTGCTAGGAAGGCAGATGCTGCCATGTGCAGAAGGGGTGTGAATTCCAACTATAGTGTGACCTGGAGAAGGGCTAAATATGCTGGTAGAGAAACCCCCCGTGGGAGTTTGCAGAGCTTTGGCAAACACCAAGGTGCTCAGAGGACAGCTAAAATGAGAGTCAAGGAGTTATTATTCTCTAGTTTTATGGCTTCTGTTACATGCCTCTGCAGACAACACAGGGACTAACACTCTCTATCAGCTCTGTATCCTGGGTATTGCGTGCAGGTGCATACGGATAAGGGAAGCCACTAACCCAGTCGTGTCCTTCCTTGAACAAGCAGGTTGGGAGGAACGGAAGATGAGCAGAGCTCTAGGTATGAAATCCACCCACTTGACTAAGCATAACCTGCTGATTTCCCAATTCAGTATCAGCATTAGCAGCCTTAAGTGGCAGATTTCTATTTTGTTTCATCAATAACCTCTCCTTAAGACCTCTCTATGATTTTGAAATCTTTTAAATTGTGTTTCACATGAGAATCCTGAGAAGCTTTGTAAACATCCATGATAAATATTAATAAACACATTAGTCTCAGATAGAAAGGGGTCCAGTAAGATGTCCAAGATCATGTAAGTTGCCTGTGGTTAAGCTGGCACCAGAAATGACCACACCAACCTCCTACACACATAAAAAGAGATCCTTTGATGGTGAGGAGGAGTCAACTTTGAAAGTCTGTCTATCTGATTTTTTTACTTCACCTTCACTATCTTGTATTCCATATACCTGCTGGGCTGCTCTTCATTGCTATTGCTTATTTCATCCTTCTGAGAAAGAACAATAATCAAAATATTTTAAAATTTCTTTATCTAACAGCCAAATTTATATCTATTTCAGTACTATGACTGATCTTGAGAAGGAAGCAGAGGCAGTTTGAGGCTGGCTAAACTAACCCAAACCTAGGAGGCATGTATTTAGTCCCATCTTTGGCTGACATCCTTTTCAATCAGACACTCTATGTGCACTGTTCTACATGTATATATGAGCACATGCCTTCAGTACTGTTAGTCCTGAAGCAGTTATAAAAATGTGCAGGTCATCACAGTAGTATTAGGGGAAAAAAACCATTAAAAGAAAAAAAGAGCACAGAAGCTGGTCAGTTTTGAGGTAAGCTAATTAGGTAAAACATCAGCTGATAAAAATCAAAGTAATATTATTTCTTCAAGCCAATCTTTCTTGCTGTTCCAATTTTGCCATAAAATATTGCTCAGTATAAACTTTTTGCTGACCAGGCTAAGCATAAATATTTGAAAACACTAAGCCAACTCTCACGGCACTAACATAGGAATCTGGTGACAGCATCAGCATATAGCAGTATCAGAAGCAGCATTTTACTTCCAATCTGATGGGCCATTTGCAAATCCTTTCAAATATGCCCAGGTCCTATGAAAGGGAACACTTTGCTTGTAGGGAGACCTTATGATCTATTTGTGCCATAAAAGTTGTCTTCAACTAGATGATTAATCAGCTGATTGCAGAGCTTTGGGGAACATGGTAATATGGAAGACCCAGAGCAGTTGCACCACAGACAGTCCCAGGTATTCTCAGTGTTTGGATGAGCTCTGTGCTGTTCTTAACAATTGCAGGCCGGGATCCAGAATCCATGACAGTAAAAGACAGATACATTTCAGAGTTCTCTAAAACAGGTAATTCTAAGACATGATATGTCTCATAGGTGGGAAGACAACAGTGTTTATTTAAATAATCAGAAAATACAATGTTTCCTGTGTAAGCCCCAAACAACAAGCTTTTTTGTTGCTCTTCTTTTTCTTGGCTTTGCAAACACATTACATAGCAATTGGAAGGTGACAAACAGAGGCCGGCCAAAAAACGCAAACTCCATTTTTTGCTGCAGCACCAATTCTTTTGGACTTTGAGCTACTCAGTTCCCCAAAGAGTAAAGCAGTGATGATAACCCATTCCATGAGGAATAATATGCCAGTGTACTACATTATACAATACATTGTAGTGTATACACTTCACACATGGAAAACTGCTTGATTTTATACAGCCCCTTACCACTAAACCTATTATTATGAATGATGATTTTTCACATAAGATACCACGCTGATTTCATTAAATCTGAATATGTCTTTCATTTTGCCAGTGTACAGGAACTGTCAGTGAAACAGCAAGATACAACACTTGAAATTCAGAAACTGTGCTGCAGATACAAAATTATACAAGTTAACTTTAACAACTTGTAAGTAATTAATACTTATAATTACTTATCGGCAAAGACTTTTTTTCATTTAAACATAGCCTGCTTTATAAATTGCAATGTTTCTTCCTTGGAGCATTGACCAGGCAGTGTAAATGCTAATTATCCTGACACCTTCTCCATTCCTTGATACTATTTGAGCACTACAGTTGGTAATCGGAGAATGGCTGATGTATTTGGAAGCTACCATGCATTTTAAACACTTGGCCAGTTCCGTATGGGGATCCTCCAGGGTGTTAAGGCTATCTTGTACTATGTAAAAATAGAAGGCTTAAATATAAGCAGCATGAAGAAGTCTAAAGCCCAATTCTGGTCACAGTATCTTATGGCAAACTACTTTCAGGCCCTGGCAAGGCAACAGGCTAAAGATCACAGCAAATTATCAAAATGCAAAATGTTTTTCATGGACCATGGTTTCTTTTGCAAAAGATATTAAAACAGTGTTTCACAACTATTGGAAAGTTTATCTGTAGATTAATCATAATCAGAAAATACTGTGTCACCACTAACTCTTGAAAATGTCTCTGTTGATATAATTCTTACCTTCCATTACAGTAGCTAAAAGAATCGTTTATATTTCTCTTTCATGAATAGTGAAATGTTAATCAGAACTCTAGGAGTCTTCAAAGCAATAACACTCTCCAGACTAGTGTATTGGTTTTTTTAAGTGATATCCCACAATCTGTATTCTACATCACGAAAACATTGCCATTTATTCTAATTTTGCTTATGGAAGAAAAAAACTCACTTTGTTACATCTGATTTTGAACTTTTTCTAGTCCACACATAAGGCAGCTTCTGAATATCTTCAGAACTGGAGTCAGAGATTTAGAAAATCTAATCTCAAGAAACAGAATGAAAGATTAGAATTAGACGAATGACTAAAGACTGATGTTAATGTCAGTCCTGTTCTATGGCATCTGTCAATAGAAAATGAAGTTCATTCATACAAATACAAAGCGATGAAGCTCTGAGAACTGCCTTCTTAAACAGATAAAAACAGATTCTTTGCCTTGAAGAATACAACAGGAGAACAAGGAAGGTGTTTTGTATGCACCTTCAACTTAATACAGAAAACTATGTCTACAGAAAAAATGGGCATCCAGAAAAAGGAATTATTCAGATAAATTCCAAATTAGACATTCATATGAACTACTTTAGCTTCCCACATTAGTAAAAGTCACTGTTTGATTTGTGTATGTCCTAGGATTGCTGCTGAAAAAGGATGCAGGTAATGCAGATTCTTTAATTATTCTCAACAACAATCTGAAGAAGTAGTTGAAAAATTAAGTCATGCATCACTTTGAGCAGCAGAGGCTATACAGTTCTTTCAGTGTGCATTCCTGTATGACAACTGTGGTTGCAGCTGCACTATGGCAGGTATATTTTACTTAGTAAATTATTCAGAAACAAGAACTTAGTGGGTTAGAATTGTAGACACAGAAATCCATGACCTGCTGCTGGGTATTCCCTTTACCAAATTAAGAAAATAAGCCTGTGATGACAGACCAAGCGAATGGGAGCTCCCAAGAGATAGGAAAGGGTACAGACAGGTTAGTGGAAGCTGGTTGTCTCGACCCTTTAGGTGTTCATCTGTGATTAAGAAAATTCCAACTCCAGACTATCCAGTGCACTGGCACACGCGCTGGCAGAGTGCTGAAAGGAAGTGTGCACAATCTTGAGCTCACTGACACAGAAGAATAAGAGGCTGCCTGTGAGCACAAGTGCTAAAGGTGTAATCAATACTCTTGCAAATTTAATAGCTCAGGGACAGCACAAGCATGCAACCCTACAGCAAAGCACTTCAGAAATGATTTGTTACAGCCAGAAGGAAGTGGATACCACATTTTCAGAAAACAACAGAAGAGATGGTATAATTTCGTTCAGTGCCAATTTATTTGGTTATGGAGCTGTGCCTCCATGCTAAGATGCTGGATGTCTCTGCAGCACTTTCAACCTTCACCAGCCAAGGAATTTCAGTTCTGCAGCCCCGGCGGCACCTGACCAACTTCATGGCCAGCATTAGGAAGAAAATTAACAAATGCGGGTTTTTTACATGGCAATGTCCTTAAAGAAATAAAAAGATCAGTGCAGAGTAAGCAGTTCTTCCCTTCAGATCATCAAATCTGTCCATGTTTTAGGCAGAACTGATAGAATGCCTTGTGAAGAACTTTTCAGTTAGTGCATTAGTTCTCCCATTCAGAGCGAAAGTGGAATTATGTCAAATACATGGGATCAGATGGTTTCCATCAGGAAAAGGCTTAATATAATATCTGAAAGCAGTTAGTCACCCTATATTATACCAGCAAAGAGTAGTGGATCTGCAGTGGCTCTGTAGAAAACCTTGTTGGCAGATGATCAGAGATAATCAGAAAAAAACTGGATATTTAAAAAAAATCACATCCAAAAATCAAGAAGAGTTATTGTTTGACAATTTCTCCCTTATGCTAATCCATACTTCAGTTAAATCAGACATTCAGAATAGCTGTTCAGGTATTGCATAATTCTAACCACCTCTGCTAAGAGCCATATAACTCTTACCTCTTTCTTCACAGATGTTGGGTGAGAGTGAGAAGCTGATCGTGATGGGTGCCTGACCGGCATCAATTTGCACAGCAAGAGCTAGACAGGAAGAAAGCAGATTGCAGTGCTTAGGATCATACATTGAAGGGTGAGTCTGCTTTCAAAAACATAAACCCAAAGGCTTTTGGTTTTTTGGTTTTTTGTTGTTTTGTTGTTTTGTTGTTTTTTGTTTTGTGTTTGTTTTTTTTTTTTTTAAGAGGAAGACCGCAGTAGCACCTAGAGAGCTAGAATGGGCTTGACCCCAACCTGTGGTTCTGCATGGAGGATTACTTACAGTTGCTCAATGAAATGCTCTGGATGCAAATATTTTTGCTTGCACAATATGTTATGACTCTCTCACTCACCTTGAAAGAGGAGACTAAAAATGCTTTGATAAATGGTTTGAAACATTGCCCAGTTTCACTGGCTTTGTTCTTCTAAGTGTTTGTACCTCTTGCTTCAGCTGCAAAGTTATTTCATCATGTCCTAAAACACTGCTATGCAGAGAACTGCAGTATAACAAGCTATAAAGTGGAGCATGTTGGCCTAATCAGCCAACTGAAAGTGTAGACTTAACAGAAAGTGCTTTTTACCCTTTTGAGGCCAAATATTACAACACAGCACATTACACAGCGTGACCTTACCTGTACTTCCGAGAGACATGTTTGGTGCTGTCTCAGGTTTTCTTTTTTCCTTCGTAGTGCAGGCTGGTAAAGCAAAGCCTTTTTTGCATTGTTCTCTTCTGATGGCAGTGATTTCACACTCTGTACATTTGGATTCAAGAGCACCACTTTCAACCTCCTCTGAGACTTGGCTTCACCTGGTTCCCACACTTCTGTACACTAGTGACTTCTGGGGCAAATTATGGTAATCAGTCCCCTCACTGAGTTCTCTCCAGCTACAGGTTAGCAAGTTCACAAGTCCCTGAGGGAAACCAGTCTCATACCTAGCAAGGAACTGCAACTTCTCTCCAAGTTCCTGCAACATGTTGGCAGCCACGGACTTATTCAATATGTTCAGTGATGAGCTCTCATCTGCCTGTGGGTTCAAAGATGTTGGGCAGATCCTTGGGTTTGAGTCCTCCATAGTGGTTTTACACAGGAATACATCATAAAACTGGATATTTTTCTTCTCTTGTTGTATCACTCTTTAAGAAATCATCTTCATGCCTTTCTGTACGCTCCTCTGTACAGATGACACTCCTGCCTTCAACTGGGCTGAGGAGAAAAAAAAGCTGTATTATTGAGTGAGAGCAGAACCAGTTAAAAACCCCAGAAAACAGACTGGTTATCTTTGCTGCCACAAACATATGTGAACAGGCAGGCAGCGCACCTTTACGCAGCTGAGACTGAGCCACATTTCCTCCCAAGGAACACACTCCTAGATCAAGCTCAGAAACACCTGTACAGAGCAGCACGAAGAGATTTAGTGCAGCCAGTGCCAAACTAAGATCCTTGCACTGACAGCGTATGCTTTGGACTACACCTGCTGAAGTGCCATACAATGTAATTTAACATGCTTATTGATTTCTTCTCTCCTACGTAAAATTATATTCTCTTGCCCCAGAGAATGGTAATCAAATAAATCCAAAATTTTCCTTTCTTAGATGTCACATGCAAAGAACTTTTTGATGTAATAAAACTTTGAGGTCTAAAGAGGTCTTCTCCAGTAGCTACTGATTCTATCTATCCTGTTTTGTGTTGGGCTTTTTTGTTTTTTTCAGTTTAGAAACTGTGATTTTCCATGGTTTTGAGAGGGCCATCTTGATTATAATTAGAGGCCTGCCAATGTGGAAAATTTCTTAACAATTTTTTTGAGTTTTAAAATCTAAAATACAAAGAAAGCTTACCAAGAAAAGTCTGAGTCTTCAAGCTTCTAAGCACAAACAAGCTTAGCTGTAACCACATGGTTACCCTTTCCAGTTTCAATGGTAACTTCTTTCACTCTCTGAAGGCACACAAATAAGTTCAAAAACTGAAACAATCTGGAGTAAGTTTCTGAAATTCCAAAGCAAGTTAGGCAAAACAAGGTTTGTCCTTGGAACAAAAATATCAGTTCAAAGCAAATGTGATGAAATAGGAATTTAAAACCCAGTTATCCTGGGGAGTCACACCCCGGAGGAATGCTGTGAACGCTGGCTCTCAGTACATTAGTCAGCAGACATGAACTTCATGAAATCCACAGAGCTCTGCACCCAGCAATGTGATGTTGTTCAGTCCAAGCCAAAACAGTAGAACAAGGCTATTATGTTGCATTATGTAACTAACTGTTCAAGGTTCTTAAGTTAAATACATTAAACTCATGAAATGCTGACAGCAGAAATGAACATTAGGTATTTCAGCTCAAGGAGGTAGGGTTAGATATAGGACACTGTCACCTTCCCACTTTTCTCTCTTTGCTCACACTGCATGGCAGAGTGCCAGTTCTGGTCCTGTGCTTCCTCCATCTCTCCTGCTCTGTCCTGGCCACATCTACCTTGGGGGTAATTTTTGTGCCTTCCTTGAAAAAGCAGTTGACAGAAACTCCCTTGCTCCCACTACTAATGGTGTCACACCATTACCTGGCAGTAAAGCCAGGGGAACGTCTATAGTGAAATACAAGAACAGCTCTTCAGGTATCTTCTTGCCTTTCTCTTTCATTCTAGTTTTCATCTACAGCAAAATGAATGACTGTTTCCAATTTAAGACTGGAAGAGGTGTGAAGGTGAAATAGAAGACTATCCTGGATATAAAAGAAAACACCTGGTGAAAGAAATATACAGGTACTGCCTCCAGCACTGCAGCTGTAAACATTGCTTCCATTACTAACCAGAATGAAGAAGGGGTGGAGCAACCCAGAGGAAAGTAGCTACGTCAGCAGGCTGTAAAAAAAAAACTGTTAATGCTTTTTACACTAACAGTGAAGCTGAGAAATTACTTTCTGTGTGAGGTCTTGCTAATTTTCTTCAGATAAGAAAAGAATCAGCACTGTGTGAATGGGAGTACATTCATAAATCAGTGTATTAAATTATACAAAATTGATTAGAAATCTCTAGTTCAAAATACCACTTTTTGATAATTCAGGTTCTTACCACTCTAAACTAGGGTTTTCAGGAGATATGACCTGCAATTATTTCTGAGGATATACAATGTCTCAATTCATTATCTGAAAAATAAGATGCTTCCATCTGCAGTTATGGCTCAGTGAGTACATCAAGAAAGATGCTTTTATTAAAAAAAAAAAAAAAAAGAGAGAATTTTTATTACTCTATCATAAATACAAAAAAAAATATTTAGAAACAGCAGTCTAGGGACCCTTGGTTCTGTGTAGCCTTTCACCCTTTACCAAGACTATGCACAGGTACAGAGATGTGCTGTCAGGGAGACACTCACTGCAGCGTGTCCTAATGTATGTTTCTGCATACCTTCCTAATGCAGTAACTCCTTGTCACAGAAATATAAGGAGTCTTCCTGAGGCACTGGCTTGTCTTGTTCATGCGAATCTTGTGGTTTAAAAGCTACTTTAAAAGTAACCTCTAAAGAAGGCCATAAGCTGACTTTTATATTTCACAGCATGCATCTATTGATGCAAACTGAGAAGCATTTGCTTTGTCCCAGTCTGAGTACACACAGAGCAGTCTGTGCTTCTCATGGTGACTTTCATCACTCAGAGAGACGAAATTTGCTTCTTTTCAGAAGCACTCATACATCCCTTGAAGCCTGTCCTCCAAGGGACACAGATGCTGGGATGCTAGCTGAGGCAAGGCAGTATGTTTGGATTATGGCTGACAGGCTGTAATCTAAGTGGTGCTTGGCAAAAAGAAAAAAAAAAACCAATCACTAAGGAATGTGGAAAGAAGTCCACAGTGAACAGAGCTAAATGTGAGTTCTCTGTCTGGTTTTGCCACTTTGATCTTGCTACTTCATCTAGGTTATAAGAAAATTTTAGAGATGGCTGAGGAAGTACAAGAATCCTTTGTCCTCAGCAATGGATGACAAGGAATATCTTTCCTTCTAGAGTCCATAAGACATATTTGCTCTCATGCAGAAAACATTTTCCTTGTCTACTTCCAGCATTTAGGCCTAATATTAAATCTTCCGTCATAAAAATTCTCCCATTGACTTCAGTGAATTTTTAGAGCTGAGTAAGGACTATGAGTTTTGGCCCTAAGCTAGGAAAAAGAGTATTAAAGTGTCATAAACACATAAATAATGGCATCAGTCCCAGAAATACAAACAGAAACAAATATAACATCCTGCTGTTCAACTCTTCTGGGGGCTGATATAGGCCACTTACCCCCTAGTTGTCCTTCCTCACCCTCTTTCCAGGATTAAACCACAGCTGTCAGAGACAGCTCCCCTACTCCATTCCATGCCATTTCTTGACACTTACGCACGATTTGAAAACATGAAAGAAAATGTAACATACCCTAAAAAAAGTATTTTTCTGAAGATCGTAACTTCTTTTGCTACAAAAAATAGTGCAATAGTCTCCTTAGAAGAAAAATAAGAGAAGGTGACTCTCCGTGTTGTGTTTCAGGAAAGTGTTTCAAATCCTGCTGAATGTTTTGGACTACATTCAGCCCTTCCTTTAAATTCCCCAGCCACTGCCTGCCTTTGTCCGGGAGGTTGGTTAAGAAAAACAAATAGCCACTGTGAGAAAACAAAAACCTCCAGCTATATACCTCCATCTAAAAATGGTATTCATAGGTCTCTCCTGGCCTATGGCCTGGCCGATACTTTCACCTCATCATGCTGTCTAGTACAGCATGCACTTGGGAAAAATAGCATCCATTAGTATAATGTGTATTAAATGCTAGGAACAGCTGACTGGCAATAATAGAAGAAGGACAAAAAACTCTGAGCTGGTAAGGGCATTCTACAAGACGTGTCTCGCTCTCTCTGCACCCACAAGCCTGGATCCTTTTAAAAGCAGCCAGATGGGGAACATGGAACCAGTTGTTGGCCTGTTCATGTTAATGTTCGCTTTGTCAATGCAGTCAGGCCAGTTTCTTACTCCCACTTCGCAATTTTTTTTATAGAGCATTCTTATTTTTTTTTTTTGCACATTGGTTATCACGCTATTCCCCTCTTAGTTATCCATATTCTCTTATATATGGTGCTAATTCTGGGTCTGGAAGTAGCATAACCTGGAAAAAGCTTAACTTTGCTTTGTCTAATGTGCCCTCTTCCCTGCGAGCCTGATGAACACAGCCTGGGTCCAATAACACCATCTCAGACTGTAGAGACACTGTTAATCCCGCCTCTTCTAGCTCACTCACAGTTTGCTTTCACTCTTCTGGGTTTTATTACATTCTATGTTAAGTTAAGCATGACACCACTCGACAATTTATTTTCAGCCTACTTTTTAAAGAAAGGAGGTTTATGCGAAGGTTCATTTTCAGACAAAATTGGTGGAATAATATACCCAAGCATAATGATACTTGGATACACTTTCCAAAAATCATCAGCTGAGTAGACAATAGCAGCTAAAAGAAGTGTCCCCACCTAAACAGAGACAGGCCAAACTGCTGAACCATGTGGCACAAGCCATCCTCTCCCTCTCTGTTGGGGTATCATAGTGACTACGAATGGTGCCAGAGTCATTCTGGGAGGAAAGAAACAATGCTCTGAGAAAACTGCCTTTGTTAGTTCAGCTGATCACAGAAACATTTATTCTGCTTGTGATTTTTTTCCTCTGATGCCCTTCCAGATCTCATGTTTGCAGCTTCTGCATGAGATATATTATTATTTTCTATATCTCTGGGCAATATCTCTCCTTCTGTCTTCCCTGGGCTTCTTTAGACTTTATGGACTCCTTTCTCTGTCACTTCCAAGTCAACAAAATCCATGGTCTGGCAACCTGTCTGTTTTGGCACACACCAGATCGAATGGAACAAGAGCACAAGCACTCTCTTTTTCAAGCTGTCAAAGGCACTAGAGGGGTTAGAGTGAGGGGTAAGAACAGTCTGATGTATGAGAGACTAATGGATTAACACAAACCACAAAATCACTGCCATCAGATATCTTGGGACCATTACAGCGCCCAACTACAATAAATGTACAACAGGAAGATGTATGACTCAAAATGGAGAATTCAGGGAATTTGACCATTGATGCTCCCCCTTCTCTTGCCACCAACCACAAAAAAACCCAAACCCGAGCCAGCTCTGTAGATTCCGCTGATACCTAATTAGAAAATTAGAACAGAAAGCAATAAATCAAGAGTGTTCTAGGCAGCGTTAGTGCACATACTTTTGTGTCATCCATTCTCAGTTTGATAAAGAGCTATTCCTCCATGCCTCTCTTCACCAGACTCAGACAACATCAATTCTGACTGGAGCGGGGGCAACAGAACAGCAGGAAAACGGCAGCGAGAGTTAAATGGCACACCTGCTGTACAGTGCAAGGTTTATCCTGCTTTAGCCATAGCAATAGGGCCGTCCTGGAGGTGGTCCAGTTGGATTGACAGCAGCATATAATAATTTAATTTAAAGGGGGAGCAAGTGGTAACACAGCAGTTCCTAACTGGTGAGACGTCTCACTGCCCAGAACATGCCTTGAGCCCGGGGGAATCAGCATCCCTACATCCATCCCAGGACCATGGAAACCTCAGCTGGATGTTTTTATGTTTGAGCGCTCTTACAAGCAAAAGCAGTGGAGAACATGCTGCTGTGACACCAGCCTGGAGCAGGATGGATTTTGTTTGATCAATACTAGTGCAGTACCTTAGTCTTTTTGAGTCCTGTTCTTGCTGAGAGTTGTATCAGGCCAGGAGAGAGGGGGTGTGAGCCAGGGAGGGGGTAGATGGAACCAGCCAGCCTCAGTGGCGCCAAGGGGGCAGAAGGGGGCAGAATTTGTACCTTAGGGAGGAACAAGGCATTACCAGTTTTCCCAAAGGAAGACCAGCCCGCAGAAGCACTTTAAAACATAGCTATGCAACACAAGGCCTGTTTTTAACCTCTATCTTTTATAAAATAAAATGGCACTATATTATACAGTAAGTGCATGTTAAAGTATACCAAGGAGGAATCGTATTTTTCAGCCAGTATGGTTACACTAGTAGAAAACCCGTGAAAAGTATAAACCCAGTAAATGAATTCTAAGGATTGGGCTGATTTAATAATCCATTAGTGGATGCTGGTAACATTGGCTTTTTGCCTTGGTATTCTACGTAGTGGTGGAAATGTGACAAAGCAGTGTCCTTTATCATGTATTAGAATCTTCCCTTTTTTGCTCTGTGTAACTTGGAACAAGTGATTTTTTTTTTCCCTTGCATTATTTTCCTTCTGCACGAGTTCTCTCTCGTGTGAGTTAAATTTCTTCAGTGCCCTCAAACGGTAAAACCCTAACAATCTTACATGCTGTAAAACGCTACGTAGCAGCTGCTCCTACTGAGGGAAAGGGCTGGTTTTGTAAGATTTCTTTTTATCCACTTTTTATCGCGCCTCGCAGCCGCGAGCGGCCCCGACACCGCCCCCGCTGCCCCCTCACGGGCCCGCGCGCGCACACCGCCCGCGGCGCGCGTGCGCGGCTGAAGGGCCGCCCCCTCCCGCCCCCTCTCC
>VZTE01004593.1:1148918-1189745 GCA_013397775.1 Eulacestoma nigropectus
GGAGCAGCACCTGAACGGCGAGCTGCCACCCGAGCCCGAGGACAGGGACGGCACGGCCGGGCTCGGCGCCGAGGATGGCGCCAAGAAGAAGCGCAAGAAGAAGAAGAAGGGCAGAGCGGGCCCCGCGGGTAGGGGCCGGGCCGCGCCTTGACCCTGCGCTGACGGGCCGGGCGGCGTGAGGGGCCGTGGGCCGGCACAGCGGGAAGCGGGCGCGGCGGCGGGCGGACGGGGGTGGCTCAGGGGTCCCGGCGTGTGGGTGCAGGGACCGCCGAGGCCGCTGTCCCGGCCCGTGGCAGCGGTGCGGGCTGAGGGGCATCCCCGCGGCTCGGAGGGGGCTGGCGGTGCCCGGAGGATGCTGGTGCCGTTTGGTTGCGGCTGGAGATGTCCTCCCCGCTCCGGTGCGTGCAATAGAAGCCACCGCTTCCCTCACCCTCTCCTATGCCCTGAGGGGCGAAGGGTGTAAGACTGCTGCTGTAGAAGTCATCCCGCCTGATGGAGGCTCTGCACACCTCCCAAATTCTCGGAGAGAGCTGCAGCAAGTCTGGGCAAATACCGTAAAGGCGCGATGGTTTGGGTTTGTTTTAGCAGGCCATCAGTTAGCGATGATCGTGCTGTGCGTTTATAATTATCTTCTTCACGCCCATATTATCTCACAAGAGCAGGCTGCTGCTATGGCAAGAAGAATTAGTTACCTTGGCAAAAAAAAGTAATCTGAAGTGTCGGAGTAATGTACCTTTATATGCAGGTTTCAGTAATAGCACCTGTCACCGTAGTGTCCTACTGCCTTACACGTTGGGGCTGCTTTAAGACAGAAAAAAGCATTAGGTGCTCAGGTAACTGTGGGATGAGTGCAACATAATGCTTTTGTAGAGTTTTGGGGGCAGTTGGTTACTGACGTGGAGCTAATGCATTACTGTAAGTCATACTTTAACTTTACGAACAGGACAAGAAACTGATAAAGAAATGGAAGGTGCTCTTGATGATGTAGCAAAACAATTGGACAAGCATGCACTGGAGGAGAAAGAAAAAGATGATGATGATGAAGGCAAGTATAACTTACTTTTTCTCTTAACATTTCCAGTTTCAACTTCTTCTGAGACTCCATTTTAACAGACTGTTTACAGGTGTCTTTCTTGGTTTGATTTTGGTTGGGTTTCTTTTTGGAGAGGTGAGATGCAACTACCTATACTTTCTGCTTTTTGTCAACAATTTTGCTGTCACGCAGACATACATATAAAAAATAACAGGAATGCAAGCTTTGTTAAAGGTTTGTGTTTTCGAGGATCTAACTACTGAAGGGAAATGTTTAGTTTGAGATAAGGTAAGCTATAAATCATTCTCACTTGCCTTACCATGGTCAGTAAACATTTATGTTCCAAATTATGTCTCTTATTCTTGGCTTAAAACAAAGCATACTGAGCAATTTTAAGGGAGCATTTTAATTAGTAGGTTTTAGAGTATCTACCAGTGACTTGAAACCTGCTCATCTGTAATTGTAATTTTTCATTAAAATTGAACTAGGGGGAGATTAATACATAAGCAAGACACACACTTTGTGTGTTGCTTGTGCTATGCAGCTGATTTTCTAAGCAAGAACTGTGGAAGTGTCTGTATTGAAATCCAGACAGGGTCCATCTTTTCTGTAGGAATATTGGATAAAGGTGTTGTATTTCCTTTGGTTTGATGGATGGTTCTCAACAGAAATGGATGTTTAAGAAAGCGCGTTTCTTTAATTAGTAATTTAGTTTCTTTTTTCTGAGTTAGCGTATAAAGTTGGCTCAGCACTTGGAGCAGTCTGCCTAGAGATCTTCTTAGTTCACTTGCTGGAATTTGTCCTTCTGGAATTTAATTTTAATAAATTGGGTATGGAAGTTTTTAAAAATTAAGTCAGTGTGCTGAGGCATATTAAATAACAAATTTGTCTTTGACCATTATCAATCTGCAGCATTGAGATTAATGCAGGTACTTTCCATAGAAGTGTATTCTGATGGTTTGTTTTGTGGTATCTTTCAGGTTATGGAGTTGAACTTAATGCAATATGTGCCTTGCCATCATTGCAACTTGAGGAAGAAGTATTGAGGAGGATAGTGAAAACTGTATACAATGAAATCTTTGAAATCATTAGAATAGTTAGAGTTCTGTCTCAGGAGAAATAACATTGATAGTTGCAGATCAAATGCTGTGCTCTCTTATCCTTTTTACAGTATTAGCAATTAGTATTACAGTATTAGAAAGCATAAAAAAATGAAGTGATGCTATGACTGAATAATCTTTTTTTCCCCCACATATTAGACTTGGATGTGTTTTTAGTAAAACTGATACTTTCACAGAAAAATAAAACTAAGTTAAGTTTTTTGACGACAGCTGTTTTCTTGCCAGTACTGGTTCTCACTATTTGCCATCTTAATTGTGTAGTTTCAGAATTGTTTCTTTAAGATGTGCTGCATTAGATGAAAATCAATGAAATACCTACTCCCTTTTTTCTTTTTTTTTTTCTCCTTGATAAGCCTGTAACTGAGTGGCCTCAAAAAGGAGACTCTATAACTTTTGAACTCTAGGAGAGATTAGGAAGTGCTCTTTGGATTTCCCTCACCATGTTAAAATATGCTGATATGTAACATTTTTGCTGATACTGTGCTAAGTTATTAAATGGCTATACCAAAATGATATAAGGTTGGACTTCTGTTTTGCAAAGATCTGAAATTGCTTTTTCTGGTGAGTTTTTTTTCATTAGCAGCTAAATAACCTGAAGACAAACAGGGTATTGGTCAGATGCAGTAGTTAAGTTTCTGGCAGCACAGTTAGTCTGCAGCAGTCTTCAAGGACACGAAAGCATAGACAGGGTTAGTTTGGCTTGCAGTTGGCAGTTTCACGTGCAGTGATGTATGAAAAAGCCACAATATGCAGATAGCAACAGCAACAATATTTAAGAAATGCTGGGCTTTTTTCCCTTCAATTTAGGCCTAGCCTTTAAAAAAAAAATCCAGAAATTACTTGGTGAATGAACTGGAGTATATCTAATTAATTTCTTTATGAATGGTTTGAGCACTGCTCAAGGTCAAGAGAAATGTGACAAAATTACCACATTTTAAAGAAATATATATGCACTGCTAAGGATTTTTGGTTGCCTATGAAATACAGATTGATGAAGAATCTGGTAGGTTGGGACTATGTTATAGATACAAAGTATTTATACTTGCAATTTTTTACAGAAACTTGAATTAAGACACTTAAAGCCAAAATGAGCTGGGGAGGGGCAGGAGTGACATTACTGAAATTTGCCCCAGCTGCAGGATTACAGCACTCATCATGTTATAAAAATGCAGATGATAGTGACCATCATGGGAGGCTTGAAATCTAGTGACTGGAACAGCTGGTCAGTGTTGTGGTTTGGTTTTTAAATACAAGCTTCAGTATAAATACACTCAAAATTGAATGCTTTGACTTGATTCTAGAAGTTCTTTCAATTTTACTTTTTGCAGCTGTTGAAAATGTTCTAAATGTAGATGACTAGTACTTGTCAACTTTGAAAAGAGTTTGTGTTTAGAACCAGAAGGTTTAGGTAGCTGATAGCACTTGAGATGCTGAGTATGAAGTAAGTAAGCATTAGATGTAGCCAAATGCGAAGTCTGCAGGGTTATTGTTACCTCCCAAATGAGACTGTAAATGATGTGGCTGATTCTTGGTGCTTACATGCTGTGCTCCCTGGAAACCTCCCACTGGTATAGATTCATAGAATGTTTTGGGTTGGAAGGGATCTTTAAATATCATCTGGTCCAAGCCCCTGCAGTGAGCTGGGACATCTTTGGCTAGATCAGGTTGCTCAAAGCCCCATTCAGCCTGAGCCTGACTGTTTCCAGAGATGGGGCATCTTCCTCTCTGGGAAACCTGTTCCAGTGTTTGACCACCCTTGTATCTCGCACGTGCAGTGGTTTGCTGAGTGTTGTTTATGACCTTCCCTGTTATCTCAAGATTAAACTTATCCTGGCCTAGAGTGCTGTCATCTTTACTTCTTTGGGGTCTTTATCTTTTCAGATGCAGTAAGTTCTTTTAGCTGAAGCATCAAAAGATGGATTGGAAGCAGTAGTTTCTAGCTTTTTGTTAGCTATTGTGTCTAATACAGTTCTCTCTTGTGTCCTTCAACAATTCCAGGCATCTATTTGCCTGCATTTAAAACAGAGGAATATGTAGGACTTCCTGAAAATTGAAGCTTTACCTGAGCTCTGTTTTTACCTCAGTTTGGTGATATGTTTGTTGTCAACTTTCAAAACTATTTTCTGACGTCTCTATTTGGTGTAGGGACTGGAAATGCTGATGGTTTGGTGGCAGCTTCTGGATGTTGTCTTTTAATCCATTAAATTCTGCTGTGAGAGAAGTGTTTCCAGATAGTCCAGATTTTTTTGTGTTTTGTTCAAACTTCTTTGGTTCTTTAAGATTATGTTATCTTCACCTGAGCACTTTCTTTCCTATAGATGGAGAGGGTGAAGGAGATGGAGCTACTGGGAAAAAGAAGAAGAAGAAGAAAAAGAAGAAAGGACGTAGGTATCAAGCACAAAAATACAGACTATGTGAATTTTTGGTATTAAGTGTGTGCAAGTGTTCTTCTTGGCAGCTGAAACAAATTTTGGGCCGCAGTTGTGTTTGTAGGCTAAGTCTGGCCAAGTTCTCTTCTTTCTGGTATCCCTGAATGCCATTGAGGGCATTCATCGGCCTTGAGCATTGGCCAAATAAAGTCATATGAGGGCATTGTGATATGTTGTCTTGGTTGAAGCCCAGATTCTTGTTAAGGGGATCTTAAATAACTTTTGCTGTTTAACTTTTGTGGTTGAAATAAGATGGTTAGTATTTCCAGAGTCTCATGTGTAACACTTTCTTAAATTATACTCAACAGCTAAAGTCCAGACAGATCCACCTTCTATTCCAATATGTGATCTGTTTCCCAGCAATGTATTCCCAAAGGGAGAAGAATGTGAATATCCACCAACACAAGATGGGTGAGTGTTTTAAGCTTAAGAAATAGATGCTTTCATTTTGAAGTGCTGAAAAAAATGTTAATGTACAACTAAATGGACAAAATGAGTAATGTACTTTGGGTTTTGCCTTTTTTTTTCTTTAACTGGATTATCCAGGAACTCAATGAATGCAAGTCTTCAGGCCAGAAATGTTTGTCCTTCCCTACGCTTTTAATTAAGGTGTAGCCAGTATGAGCAGAATTGCTGTGAGGCAGGGGGCTCTTGAGACCCAGGGTACCAACAGGCTTTTAGTAGGCAGCTTGTAAGAAAAACATTGCCTGAATTAGAAGTGAGTGAAGGTTTAAAATTCAGGGAGATGAGACAGTATTATGCAGCAGTTTTGTGACCATTGAGATGCCAACTTTTTGTTTTTGGTAGGGACATGTCAATCTCTCCATTGAATTTAAAAGCCTATATGATATACTCTGTACTTTGCTTCTCTGTCTTGGAATGAATATATAGTTATTGTAATCTCACCTGTTTTTTGTATCTCGTAGTGATGTGGGAATAATGTGAAATTACATTAAACAAGCTACAGCTTCTAGTGCTTCACTGGAACAGAGATCTGCATCCTTATGTTTTTACAGCAGACAGCTATTTCTTTGTGCTTTGTTAGGAACTAGGGCATACCAACTTGAATGAGTTTTCCTGGTTAGTTTTTTTCCTATGTGAAGTGTTGTGGAAGGTCATATTTTACCTGGGAGAGACAGGGGATGTGTGGCATAGAATTAGCTTGAATTGTATGAAAACCTGAATGAAAACACCAAGTATTACTGAAAACTTTGAAACTTCCCAGGAAATACTGAATCAAAGCTCTGAAAAAATAGGTTAAACCAAAGGGAGAGAGTAGGTAAATATTTATATGTCTGAAAGCATTGTCTAGTTTTCAATGACTTCTTCTTCAGAATGAAATTACTTTGAAATGTTTTTTTTATTGGTTATTTAAAGTCAACACCTATTTCTCATAGAGTGTAAGTAAGAGTCTAGTACACCCTATAAATTGTGTTCAGATAATATGGTTTCATTTTTATGAGATGAAAATTTGCTTTTGAGGAAGCTTTTTCTTCTTTTTTATGACTTCAATTTGAACACAAGGTGTATTCCTGTTTATTTATAAATGACTGCCTTGTTTGCATGCACAAGATTAGCATGCTAATGAAGAGCTTTCACAGGTTAGTTCTGACAGGCTGATCCAGGAGTGATTCTGTAATGTTCAAGAGTTAAGTATTTTTCTGTATATACATGTGCTACTTTCATAAGAATATGATTTAAGTAAACCAGGAAATGAGATGATAAACATCTTAAGCGTGTACATAGTTTATTAACAAATAGCACACTGCTTTTGCACCTCTGATACATATTTAGCTATTGAAGATTAAATTATTTGCTCTGGTTTAACTATTATTTATTGAAAAGAAAAAGGCTAAAAGCAATAAAAACAAACCTCCTTTCATAACAGGATTTAAGCAGGGTGTCTTTTCTGTACCATGAGTGTTCTGCTATGAAGGAAGAATATACGCTTCTAAGGAACCTGAAATAGTTTCCTCGTGTAATGTGCTTAAGCAAATACATGCTTAGTTTTGTTCCTAATTTAAATATTTAAATCTTACGATGCTACTTTAGTATTTCCTAATATAAGCAGCTACTTAAATTAGTAGCTGACATTAATGCCAGGATATTTCATATTCTGAGTAATAGCTTCATTTATATATCGGTGGAGCGTTTTTGTGCCACATCTCTTCTTCACGCTGAGGTCAGTAGGGTTTTTGTCTTTGAATTTTTTTAGGAGTTGCACTTCTATTCTTAACTCTTGATGTCATGTGCTTTCTAAAGTTACCTCTCATCAACCTACAATTGTGTATTTTGTGTGAGAAGTTCAACTAGAAGTGGCTGTCATTCGAATTTCAGCAAAAAAATAGCACATAATCAATACTTACATAGACAACAGACTAACAGGTTTAACGTTTTTATATCTCCAGTATTTTTTTTTTTTGAAGCTCGTGGTTTTTCTTGAAGACACCTGAATTTGAAATTACACAACCGGGAGGGTGGAAAATAAGCAATATTTTATGACACACCAATTTTCTTAAAGTAGAATTAAGGAATTTGTGACCCTGCCTACTTGTTTCTGCCTCTGTGCTGTTATAGAGCCCAGGTTTGCTCTGGAAGGTACCTTGAAGATAATCTAGTTCCAACCCCCCTGCCATGGGCAGGAGCACCTTCCACAACTCTCCAGGCAACCTGTTCCAGTGCCTCAACAACCTCACAGTAAAGGATTTCTCCCTAGCGTCTAATCTAAATCTACCATCATTACCATAATGGTAATAGCCATTACCCCTCGTCCTGTCACTACATGACCTTGGAAAAAAGTCCCTCTCCAGCTCTGCCTTTCAGGTTCTGGAAGGTGCTATAAGGTCTCCCGGGAGCATTCTCTTCTCCTGGCTGAGCAGCTCCAACTCTCCTCAGCCTGTGTTCATAGGAGTGGTGTTACAGCCGTGATCATCTTCATGGCCCTCCTCTGGACTCGCTTCAACAGGTCCACGTCTTTCTTATGTTGGGGGCCCTAGAGCTGAATGCAGTACTCCAGGTGAAGTCTCACAAGAAAGGATTAGAGGGGCAGAATCACCTTCCTTGACCTGCTGGCCACACTGCTTTTGATGCAGCCCAGTGTATGATTTGGCTTTCTGGACTGTGAGTGCGTATTTTTGGTCATGTGGTGCTTCTTGTCCACTAACAGCCCCAAATCCTTCTCCTCAGAGCTGCTCTCAATCCATTCTTCACCCAGCCTGTATTTGTGATGAGATTGTCCTGCCGCAGGGTGCAGAACCTTGCACTTGGCCTTGTTGAACTTCATGAGGTTCACACAGGCCCACCCCTCAAGCCTGTAACATCTCTCTGGGTGGCATCCCTTCCCTCCAGCATGACTGGATTATCTGGGTGAAGATAATCTGGGGAAATTATTTTCTGGAATTCTTTGATCGCTAAAATCTAGTTTACAGCGTGATCCTGTAAAGATTTGTACTAGAGAAAACTGTGGGCTGTGAACTGGAGTGAAAAGCTGGACCAAATGGCTTGGAGCAAGAGTTGAACTTCTTCAGCTGACGCTTGGTGGGCAGTGCATTAAGAAACTGTCAAAAGCTTGTCAGCTCATGTACCTGTTGGAGGACCTGATGTTTGGTGTGAGGCCTTCATCTGATCAATTGACTTTTCACATGTCCTGACCTGCTTAGGCCCAAGCGTAAATTGTTATTGCCTCCCTTCCTGAGCTCCCAGGTGGCAGTAGTGCAGCTTTGTCAGCAAAATGCTTTGGGTCTGATAAAGTGTTTTTACATGTAGAGGCTATTCTGTCCACCAGTGACTTGCATGAAGTGACTATGTGCTGGAATACAGTAAGACAGAGTGAGGATGGCTTCCTGCCAGTGTGCTGGAGTTTGCACTCAGGTCTGTGACAGATGGCAGAGCAGCTGCCCAGACTCTGTCAGCAGTTCTTGCTACCAAGGGGTGTTCACTGCTGGAATCCAGAACAGTCTGAAAGGATCCTTGAGTCTCTGTCCCCAGTGTTTTTCTGCAGTGCACCTTTTCCATCTTCAATGACTGCTGTGCTGGCAGAAGTCCAGTTTTCTAGTGGTAGTGCAGGGGCCCAGGTATTGCAGCCCATTGCTTTCTTTTTTTGGCAGAATTTGCCAGATTTAGACACATTATAAGAGTAGTATGTGTGATGCTTGCTATTGGAGAAAGAATACTGCTCAGAAAGGTAAATAGGGGATTTCTCCTTTGAACTGTTGTTACTTTTATCTGAAAAGGAGCAGAAAGTTCAATGGAAACAAGGAAAGGGGTTTCAAAATATTTTGGATCCTGTGATCATCTTGAGAAAGATTTATGGACTAGCCTGTTATCCTCCTTTATCTTTTCAACTCTTCCTAAATTCTTAGTATAAATGTATATACTTATAATTTAAAGATAAGTATATATTCTTAGTTCAAAATGCAGCAAAATTGCAGGGCATACTCTCTTGGTTCACTTGTACCTGTTTTTTGGCTGGAAAGAAAATTCTCAAAATGGAGCTAAGTTACATGTCTATGAAACAGATAAAAAGCTACACCTTTTGATTTCAAAAACAAATCCTGTACTCTCTGTGTACTCAGTTGTTTGCTTAGAATCAACTCATTTGCATTAATTTCTAAATTTGAAAACTTTGGCATATTTCAGCATCTTTGGTCCATCTTGTCCACCACCCATTTTCTTTTTAAGACCCACCTGCCAGCACATGTAGCTGTGTATTGTATGTATAGTTTTTGTCTTGCATAGCATGTACGGAGTTCTTTGAGTCATAACTGGGGTGTTTTGCACTATTACGTGGCTGCAGCTTCACCATTTGAAGGGTTATCTCTACTTTGTAGTCAGAGTAGTCTTCTAGTTAAGTTCTGACAGTTGATGGGGTACTTAAATTATGTTTGTTTGCTTTCATGGAACCTTAGTTGCATTGGATTTTTGCATAATGCAAAATATATTCAAAGCTAATCTTATACTTAGTCCTGCATTAAAAAATATTCGTGTATTTGTTCCGTGAACCTACCAGAGAGCCAGAACGAGTGGTGCTCTCCTGTAACAAATGTTAATTCACCATCCAGCCCATTTAGAAAGTAACATTCTGGCATGTGTCATAGTTACCATGCACTGTGTTAGGTGTTATTACCTAAATATGCTGAGTGTGAATGAAAATAATACTGGAACTGCAAGCTCTTAAATTTTGAAGATGCTTATTGTCTGTGTCAGCAACAGTTTCTGGGCCAAGCAGCCACACCACAGTGCTGAGGTTCATCTCTGTACAGGAACAACGCTGTCTGAATTAGTATGACTGTGAAAAAAAGAAACTTTTTGCACGAGTAGAGCCTGTTGCAGATTTTTGCCCTGCTAAATTTAAGGTGGAATTGCAGGCGTTAATATGAATTTTATATGCCTCTTCTGTCTCTTTGAAAACTTAAAACAGCTTTCAAGCACCCTGCTTATCTGGGCCTTTGGTAGGATATTACTGCCTTTCACAGCTGCTAGTCTGTGGTACTGATCTATTTTTTTTTTAATAGGCATCCTTTATTCTGAAAATTGTGTAAGTCAGGATCTTTTCTGTTACGCAGGGGAGTGTAGACCTGACTGTTGAATAAACGCTTTGCAGGCTTTAGACAGAAGTTGTAGACTGCTGTGGTTATAGTAACTTGCTTGAAACATTTCCTTTATTTTCAAGGCGAACTGCAGCTTGGAGAACAACTAGTGAAGAAAAGAAAGCACTAGACCAAGCCAGTGAGGAAATCTGGAATGATTTTCGAGAGGCTGCAGAGGCACATAGACAAGTGAGGAAATACGTTATGAGCTGGATAAAACCTGGAATGACAATGATAGAAATCTGGTGAGGACACACATCTTCTGGAAGACCTCTGCTGTAGATTTTTCTTCATTTTCCAGAGGGGGAGAGATTTAGTCTCAGTTTTGTGTGCTTAATTCACTGTGTAATGAGTGTTTGGGAGATTTGTGTTTGAAGTACACAACCAGTGTTGCCAATTATTTCCTTTAAGTTTCCTCTTATTTATTAGCTTATTTTTATTTTTAGCTTATGCAGCTTTACAGGCCTGGGATTATACTGAATTTTAAACTAAGCTTTCCATTATGTTCACTTACTTTGATTATATGCTTCATTTAGATTTCAGTGCCTTTGCAGCGGTGCTGGGAGAAGCAGCAATAGCAGTAGCACTGCTGCCGCTTGCCAGAATTGTCATGAAATGCCATGTGGACAGTGCCAGTGCAGTCTGTGGCTGGGACTGGGCAAAGAGGCATAAAAGCAGCATGGCTGTGTATTTAGTCCAGGGCAGGAAGGTTTGGACTATGTCTAGTCTTCATGGACTGATGTTTCTGGTGGAAACACGGTGGGGTTTTTTGTTATTCTCAGCTAGTAAGAAATAACTGAGCAAACGGATTAAGATGAACGTGAATTTAATTAAGTTTAAAGAAATAATTAGCCTGGTCTGATTTTTGTGACTCTTCCAACTATTACTTTTTCTGTCCTTCAGTTTATCTAGAGTGAATGTCTACTGTTCAAGTACTGCACTGATCCAGAACAGTTTAGCTTCCAAAATCAGGTGCTTTCAGCCTGGTGTGACTGAGGACTGTGCTGACAAGAGTAGGATAGTAAGAAAGCTAATGAGAGCAGATCCCCAAGGTAACTGTGCAAGGATACCAGAAAGACATAATATACCATGAGGGAAAGCAAAAGAAAGGCAGCTCACTAGTCTGGGTGAAGCAAATCTGTCATAGTGAATTGGACAGTTTGACTGTTCTAAGCAGTCATTTTCTCAGAACATGACTATTCTCCTAAAGTACCTCAGGCTATGGGGCCTTGCTGATTAAAATACGCTCTCTTTTTTCATGTTTCTCTGGCTTTCTTAAAATCAGAGTATGGTGCACTGCAGCGAGGTGCAGTTTGCCTCATTCACTGACACCGAAGGAGAATGCACCGGTGGACATGTATTTGTGGATTTGTAGTAGCTTGCATCTTGAAATTAGACAAAACCCAAAAACAAATGCTAGTCTCACAAGGTTTTATTTTATCATAGTTATCACTCAAAGTTTTTAAAAAAGGTCCTTTTATAATCAAACTTTTTTTAATAAATAAGACGCTTTATCTCTTTTTTCCCACCTCCTTTTAAATCACAGTAATTGTAAAAAATGCATTTAATTTGGCTAAACTTTGGCTGTCTAACCTCTGCTGCTCAGGAAGAATTGGTTAAATGTAGCTTGTAATGGATAAATATTAGATTAAAAACACTAGAGAATTACACATTTTTGCCCAAGAAAGGGTAGAGAAAACAACACAAAGAACTAAAGATTGTGTTGTGCTTACATTTTTCAGCCTAGGGTAGTCTGTCTACTTAGCATACAAATAGTTTGATTTGACATGAAAACATTTGCTTTAATATTTGTTGGGTTTTTGTTCTTGCATTGATTTATTTGAAGTCATCATAAGAAGTACTAATGACAACTGTTCTATTCTTTTTTTTTTCCTTCTCCCTCCCCTCTGCCTTTTAGTGAAAAACTAGAAGACTGCTCACGTAAGCTGATAAAGGAAAATGGTTTAAATGCCGGTCTTGCATTTCCTACGGGGTGTTCTCTGAATAATTGTGCTGCCCACTACACTCCCAATGCTGGAGATCCAACAGTCCTGCAATACAATGATATTTGCAAAATAGATTTTGGAACACATATTAGTGGTTAGTTTTCATTTATTAATTAAAACTTGAGAACATTCTTCAATGCAAAGACTATGAAGCTAACTAACTTCTGCTGATTTCAGGTCGTATTATTGACTGTGCTTTTACAGTCACATTCAATCCAAAATATGACAGACTATTACAAGCTGTCAAGGATGCCACAAATACTGGAATAAAGGTATGATCATTATGTAAGTAATTTACAAAGTCTTTTTCAGTAAATGTTGTGATTATTTTCCATTTATATTTGCACTTTATTTGCAGTGTGCTGGGATAGATGTACGTCTCTGTGATGTGGGAGAGGCCATACAGGAAGTTATGGAGTCTTATGAAGTTGAAATTGATGGCAAAACATACCAAGGCAAGTTCTTTTCTTTATATAAGGATAGTTGTTTTAGAAGTGTGCATATGTATGTAGATTGTACAAATACTGATTTTGACATGTGATGTTTAAAAGACTTTTCTGCTAGAAGTATGGTATGAGTCTTGCATAAATACATGTTCATGGCTGGCTTGCCTTTCCTCTGGAGAAATGTTCTTGGCTTATCCTTCCAAGTATTGTATGTTTAACAGATGAACGCTAAACAACAGTTTTGAACTGTACAGATAATTTGATACTTGCTGTCTGGCTCTATCAATAAATTTTTGTTACTGTTGGAGTTGCTGCTCTTCAATAATGAAGCTTTGCTAAAGCATGCAAAACTAACTTCTATCTTGGCTGATGTTTGTACAAGATGGATGGATAGTTGTGTGTTTAGTTCCTCTGCAATATAGTAAGTCTCTACTGTACTTTTAATATGAGCTAACAAACCAAATTGCCTTAAAGAGTTTACCATTTGTTAGGAAATTGCCTGTAATATGAATGTTTTCTTCCAAAGTGAAGCCAATTCGCAATTTGAATGGACACTCCATCGGGCCATATAGGATACATGCTGGAAAAACAGTACCCATTGTGAAAGGAGGAGAAGCCACAAGAATGGAGGTAAATTGAGTTCTTTAATCTTTCTGTTGAATTTCCCCAGGGTCACTGCAAGAATAGGATTTCCTGTGCACTTCCAATTTGTAGTTTTTGTGATCCTAGTGAATAATTGCAGCGGAATAACTGCTGTACTGTGTAGTGCTCCTGTAAAGGAGTAGCTTTATCTCAGTGGCTTCATTTTAGCCCTGGAGTGTTCAGGTATCTAACACTTTCTGAAACTGAAGCCTTGGAACCCTGCTATTTTAAAAACAAACCACCAAACAAAAAAACCCAAAAGAAACCCACCACTGCTGAAATCTGAATGGCCGTAATGATGCTTACTGAAACTCTTGCTTAATTATTTCTCAGTGTGTATACATTATTTAAATGGAGCATTGGAATGTTGCATTTAGGAGCATGGAAAAGGACAGAAATTCATATTTAGGGGTGAACTGGAATTCAGGAAATCAGTTTTTGTGAAAGGTGTTTGGACTTGCAGCTCATTCATACTCCTTGTTTGTTTATTCTGTAATGAAATCTTCTCTTGCTCAGGTAATTCTTGATAAATATATCTGTAGTGTAGTTTTGGCTAACTTTTTGTGAGTACTGTTAGATATAGTATCTTTCTTGAAAAGCTTCCAGTGCAGTTTTTCTCTGTAGATACAAAATACTAATGAGAGGCTAGTTGAAAGATGTTTGGATAGCATTCTGGAGCAGGGGAAGGGCAATGGCTATACATGATGTGACAAACTACCAGTTGGGAAGGCAGTATTCAAACATGGAACCTGAGATTTAGCCACCATTTTCACAGAAGCTTGTGTTCTAATGACATAAGAAGGCTTATTTAAAAGACGGGTGATGAGATAAGATGCTTTTAATTTTGTTCTAAGCCTCATCACTAATAATCAGACCAGTAAGTCTGTCAGGGTAAATAAGACTTCTAAGAGCTGAATAGGCACAGGTGTGGTCTGGACAGGATTGTTTTTTGAGGTAGACTCACTCTCATCACCCAAAACTTGTATCATAGTTGTTGTGCACAAAAAGACAAAGTTTTAACTATCATCTTATCTATAGGACTGTGCAAAGGGATTAAGAGGATTGGAAAAGGAAGATAGAAAAACTTGGATGTTCTTCTTAGTTTGACTTAGTTAATGGTTTGGTTTTGGGGAGAAGACATTTTTTAATTTCTTCAGTTTCTGTAGGTTACTTAGGACACAATCCTACATCATTAAACACAGTGAGTTTTGCCAGTGAAGAATGTGGAGCATAGCCAAGGTATTACTGTACTGCACTAATTGTAGTATCAAACTGCAATCCAATGAGTTTTTTGTGACTTAACAGAGCCTCTGATGATCCTTATTCAGAAAAAAGTGTGTGTTAAGTGAGTCTTGTGGCAGCATTATGTGGGGGTTTTTAAGGGTTTGTGTTTTTTTAATGAGTCAGTTGAATATTCAGGGACATCTTCAAGAGTTTATCTTGAATTTGCTTTTCATATGGCTTCTTATTTTGGGCTTGTGACTTTAAAAGTAGCTTAATAAAATGAACAGTGCAACTCATGGTGTCTATCAGTGTTTGATTCCCTGGCTTGTTAAGTCCCTGTCACAGTCCTGCCATTAAGGATATGTGAATGCACTCAGCAGAAATGAGTTTGTATAATGGCATTTCAGTATGTTCTTGGCTAGAATTTTGATAATGCCCTTGCAGATATATATCACCTTCATTTCTTGAAGAAATTCATCTTGTGGAATGGAAATGAGCAGGTTAAGGGTATATACTAGCACCTGTTACCAGAAAATTCTTGCAGAAATTGGGCAGAAAGTTCATCAGTGCAGTAAGTGTCTGTAATCAACATCTATTTGCTGTGTCTAAACTACACATTTCCTAGGACTTTATCTGAATAGCATAGGAGAAGTACTTCCAGTTAGCAAATGTAGTTTCTTAGCTATGTTAGATGTGTGCCCTGACAATGTTTTAACGGCAATGACTTTGAGAAATTGTGACTATAAACATGCTGATACTTCTGGCTTGAAATAAAATGGTAGTAATGTAAATAGTTGAGGATTTGGAGATTCTGTAACTCTAATGTGTGAAATCTCCAAGCTGAATTTTTTTCTACATTGATTTGGTGATTGAATCTATTCACATTTAATTACTTGTATTCAGAAGTTACTCAATAGAAGTTATTATTCTGAAGTTATTCGATACTGAGATGTTGTATCACAATGACACAATGTCACATTTTCATATTGCAACATGTTCCTTTTTTCTCTCCTTAGGAAGGTGAAGTGTATGCTATAGAAACCTTCGGTAGCACAGGAAAAGGCGTTGTTCATGATGATATGGAGTGTTCTCATTATATGAAGAACTTCGATGTTGGGCATGTGCCAATAAGGTTGGGTTTTGTTGGTGTATTTTGATAGAGCTACCACCCCCTTAGGATTCAGATTTGCTACAATGCATGTTCTTCACTAATTAATAAGGCTATCAGAGGACTCAAAGGGCAGTAATTAACAATATTCTTGTTATAAAATACACTCTGATTGTAAATCTGGAACAATAGGGAATTATTTCAAAGAAACTGAAAATGGAGAAAATATGTTTTCAGAATTTTATATTGTTTTTTTAACAATGTCCCTACCATTTTTTTAATGATTAGTAATATATAGATTATATTTGTGTATTCATATGTAATTAAGTGCATAGTGGGTTTTTTTAGTCAATATCTGTACTGTGGTTGTGTGCCACAATCTTTGCCTTACTGCTGTTCCCAGAATGTATTCAAGGTATTTGTGCCATCTGTTTTATTTTATGGATATTTTGAGAGTTTTGAGTCTTTGTTGTAGTGCATTGCTGTAAAATGAAGAAATCACTCATTTTTAGTTTCACTGGGTTTGCATTTTGGCGTTTCTAGGAGTGCAACATACTTTCTGAAGCAAAGACTACTCTGGTTGGAAACAGAGCAGGCAGACATGCTTTTCCGTAGCACATACAAGGAATGTGAAAGAGGATGGGAAGAATTAGCCTAAGGATCGCAAAGGAACTTCTTGACTGCAAATAAGCTTAGTTCTTAGTAGATCTATAAATATGTATATTTAATCCCTGTATACTGTAAGATGCATGAATGAAAAGCTTACCAAGTATTTGACTTCAGAAGTGAAACCTCAGTGTTTTAAACCACCAAGCTTCTGCCAAAATTAGTTCAGATTACTGACCACTCTGGAGCAGGAAGAATTCTGTTTCTCTTTATAAAATGAAATGCCCTTTTATTTTTTAAGAGAATCATTGCTGTCCCTGTGTGTAGTTTAGCTTGCAGATAGGTTCACAATCTGTTTTGAAGGATATCTGTTTGCAGGAGGAGAATGCACTTTGTTTTCTAAAGAGAACATCTGATTGATACAGGAAGACATCCCAAGTCTAGGCAGTCTGAAAAGATGTTGCAATCTAACCTTATTCTTAATTGGCATGTTTTATTTCTGTAGTGAATGCTTGCTGGTGATACCTCTTTCTTCTCCAACACGTTCTTCTTTGGTTTTTTCTCTTCAAGGCTTCCGAGAGCAAAACACTTGCTAAATGTCATCAATGAAAACTTTGGTACTCTTGCCTTCTGCCGCCGGTGGCTGGATCGCCTGGGGGAGAGCAAATACTTGATGGCGCTCAAGAACCTGTGCGACCTGGGCATCGTGGATCCGTACCCGCCCCTGTGCGACATCAAGGGCTCGTACACGGCGCAGTTCGAGCACACCATCCTGCTGCGCCCCACCTGCAAGGAGGTCGTCAGCAGGGGGGACGACTACTAACTCAGAGCCACCTCAGCACCTTTATACTCTAGGCTTTCTTGGAACATACTATACCAGAATTAATTTGCAACACATTGTCTGTTTTAACAGTGGACTGATGTTAATACTTTCCATATTTGGAAAGGAAGGAATTTAAGGCGAGTCTTCTAATTGTAACTAACCATGGAAAAAGCTTTCAGGCCTTTAGAAATATTTCAAAAGTTACTTATTTTTTCTGTTCAGGGAAATATGTGCTATAAAGCTCAATTTTTAGTTTGGAATGAGTTATACATTTTGTTCTGAACATTTATGATAAAAGATGCTTTTCAAATATTTATATGACCATATTCCTACTTGAATGCTTTGAATGACTACACCTGATTTCTGCGCCCCAGTCCTCTATGATACTGCCTTTTAAACTTCCTGGAATCCATTTTGTAAAAAATAAAGACAAATTTTCAAATCTGAAAATATATATACTTTTTAGAAGTCTGGTTATGATTCTGGTCAGGAGTCCACTGGGAAACTGCTCTATTAAATATTTTACAAACTTGATTTGCCATTTCTTGTCTTGAAACTGGACCTTTTCTTACCCTTCATATGAAACTTGGCCTTTCATGCTTGTTTAAATAGTCTTGTCAGTGCTGGGATACAGGGCAAGAAGTCATCAACACTTTACAGGACAAAATGTGACAACTGCAGTAAAGGTGTGTGGTAAAGGTTTTGAGTGTGCCAGTCTTCAGTTTAGACTTCAGCTGTATTAGAACATGTCAAATGCAGTTGGTGGTCTCTGCTGCTGGTGGCATCAAACATGCAACTTCGGGCTGAAGTCAACTCAATTTTAGTGTATGTCCCTGCATAATCTTGGGCATGGCCTCTTGCACAGAGTCAACTTTCATGTGATTTCCTGTCTCTTAAAAGTTCACATTTGATTGCACAAGTCATGGGGACAAGGAAAACAATTTATTTTGGAGTGTTAAAAGTTACTTTGTGCAGGCAAAATAATCTGGAGTATTTGATGTTTTCTTGACATAGAAAGTCAATAATCTGACAAAAAGACATAATCTGTCTTCCTGCTGCAGTGAAATCTGACTGTTGAATCTCATTTGTAAAGGTAAACTAAATCCCATGGCTTTTCAGGCCTATATGCAATATGTCTTCCAGTGCTGTACCTTTACCTCATTACTTGCATATTAAAATTTTCAATAGTTACTGGTGATAAAAGTGACAGCTGTGTTAATAGGTTGATAACAGTGCCTTAAACATAAGTGCTTAGGAAACAGAGACACTTCACCTGCTCCTTTATAGTCACAGCCTGTCTCTATAGAAGTCTTACTAACTTAGAAATAACAGTTCTTTTCTCCTGTGTCTTTGGGTAAAAGCCGTATTTTTGTCCTTTAAAACCTGAACATGTGAGCTGCAATTTAGAGGGGAGCAGTGTCATGTACTGCCTACAGTTTAAAAATAATAGGCACGGGTGGGGTTTTTTCCCCAGTTACAAGTGTTGTTTAAACTCAGTGCTGTTTAAACTTGCAGAAATGGATGAAATGGGATACTGAAATGTGTATTTCTGCTGTTGCTGTTTGGGAATCTTGGCATCCTAGCAATGAATTTTAATTTATGCAGCTGTGTGGTTATGTGTGTCTCAGCTTCCCAAAAAACAGTAGTTAGTGTAGGTGCTTGTGCATTGCAAAGTAAAAGCTGGCACTTGAAAGAATCTCTGGTGAGTGGGGTTGCTGGGTATGTTGCTGCTGCTATTTTTATTTGCGCTAACACGACCATACTCTTTGCACTTCTTGATGTGATAGGAGCAGGTTCTTGTAGCCTGGCTGGCTTCCCGCTCACCTATTTTTGTACAAAGTCTGCTGGAAACAAGCAAGACAAATCTGTTTCAGTTCTTGCCTGCTTTATCTGTGATTTCCAGACTTCTCTCTAGAAAGTGCGTATTTAGTAGTAGCTCAGTGGGACTTGGGATTGTTTCTATAGCTTAAGGCTTTCTTAACTTCAGTGATGGTTACTTTAAAAACATTTGGTTTTATGTGGAATGATGTGTATTCTTCCCTTTGTCTTTTTTTCTTTACCTGAATATAACAGACCCAGACTAGCAGAGCGAGTTTGGACTATGGCCAAGCTCTTCTAACTTTTTAACTTGCTGCCTGTTTGTTAGTTCACATGTTGAGGCTGATAATCCCATGTAACAAGTTGTAGTGGAAATTACTTAGAAAAATACTTGCAGAACGTGATGATTTTTGCCCATAAATTTAACTGGGTGTATCTGGATACAAGTATCCTGTGCTGCTGGCCCTCCTGCATCCTCCCACCCTCCTGCCCAGCAATATAAAAGGCAAGCCCTATTTCTGTTTCCTTAAAATAAATTAATTTCCTACTGCTTTCATGTTCTTCAGTCTGCCTTTTGCTGTTGCTGTAAGTGTTAAAAGTCCTGGCCATGCTGTCTGGTAAGTGAACCATGCTCTCTTGTCACTTGACAAAATCAAAACTTTACCAAAGACTTTTGAGCCAGATATTGAAGTCTGTTTTCAAATACCCAGAAGATGGGGTCATCTTGTTTCTTGTACGTGCACCAGAAATGGTGATAGTTTTTGTAGATTATTAGGTACCAGAGTTCAGAAGCTACTTGGCAGGGTTTTCCTTTCACTCAGACCTTGTGAGACACATCATTAGAGCATGTACAGCTTGACGCTGAGTGACGTGTCCTTTTGATGAAGGTATGGACTAAGATTTTCCTAATTTTAGACTCAACTCGCGCTTCTCCTCTTAGATGTGGCTAAGACGGGGCTGCTGCGTACAACAAACACGGCTGGCCAAGAACAAGTTTTGCATGGGGGGATGGGTTTGATCATCTATGTTTCTGAAAGCTGCTGTAGCTTGGGTACTTTCTGGAAAATTAAAACTACAGGGGCTTTTTACCTAAAAGCCAGATTCTGCTGCTTTTATTGAAGAGGCAATAGTGTTCAGTCACAGGTTTCCTTTTTAAACTGTTTTTTCTGCTTTTGCATTGATGGTAGATCTCCTTGGATTGTATAGCACTTCCCATTTTGGCTAAGAATTGCCACCCTACAAGAAAGATCAGGGTTTTCCTTTTTAGTGGCAGATTTCATTAGAAAATGGAAATAAACTTGGTGCCAAGTAGCGTTTGTAAGGACCACCCCCATGAATGTACTCTCCTACTCCAGACTCTAGCTTGTGAAATAAACCAGTTCTAGCACTAGCGTTGTGAAAGCATGTGCCTCGCAAGGGAGGTGGTGTTTAAGGGTGACTGTAACCATAACATTTCAAAGAGGAGGCTGAAATAGGGCATGTGGGGAGGCAAATGAAGTTCCTGTCCTAGCAAAAAAACAACTGCTGCGTCTTTTGCCGTGATTGAATCATGTTCACGTCAGTGTATCTAAGTACTACTTGTATTTCAGACCAGTACAAAACCACAGTAAGATGGTATGGAAACTTAATGATGGGATGTGTAAACATAACTGGAATTTGTTAATTTGATTTTTACAGCTGGTGTTTGTGGAGATGAGAGGAATTTTGCCAAATCCTGCTTTCTTAAAAAGAAGAGAGTAAGGCTTTTCATACATACTCATTTGCCAGGATTATGCACTGTTGGGACTCAGTACTCAGCGTTCTGTGGAACATCCGTCAGCTGTCCAGAATGGGAGGTGGGCAGTATATTTTCCCCAGTCATTGACAGAATAATGCTTTTGCTAAACACTTTTATGAAGGTGTGTTTAGAGATAAAGACCATGTAACTTGAGAAAAGCATGGCATGCTTTGAAGCAGGTTATCACTGTTTAAGACTTATGCATAGTTATTTTTTTCTACAAGGATTCAAGAGGCTTTTCTGTTTTTATAATTTTGAATGTTTCAGTATTTTTAAAGTAAAAGAAAAAACAGACAACTCTGTTGTGAATCTTTTATAATTTTTGCCATGTATTTTTGCCATGACCCAACTCTTACAACTCAAAGTCATACTTATTTTAGCTTTGCTTTGCATTTCTACTGCTGCCTACACCTCCCTTCTTTTACAAAGGTACAAGGCTTTAGGAAAAAACCTAAAAGCTGTGTAGGCTAGGCAGCAGTTCAGGTGAACAGTAAATTTTTTGCCTAGTTTTTGAAACAACAATTTTTTTTTTTCAGTAAGGCTACATCTCTGAATCCCTTAAATGGGAGAGGGCTCTATAGAAGCCTTCGTTACTACTAGAGAAAAGTGAAGGTATGTGCTCTCAGGATGCAAAAATCAATTACCACCTGGGACTGGAAACAGTTACTATTTTTCAGTTTAAGGCGAGGCTATTTTTCAGTTTTTGGCCTGTGTGCTGCATCCCTGTGACCTCTCAGCAAGTTTGCAGATGACACAAAGCAGGAGAAGTGGCTGGTAGGCCAGCTGAGGGCACTGCCACACAAGGGGAGCAGGACAGGCCCAGGAAATGAGACGAGAGGAACCTCATGCAGCTCTGCAAAGGGAATCACCACTCCTGCTCCTGGGCAGGAAGCACCCCAGGCACCAGTACAGGCTGGGTGGGAAGCAGCTGCCCAGAGAAGGGGGACAAGCTGTCCATGAGCCAGTAATGTGCCCTTATGGCAAAGGAGGCCAACAGCCTTATGCCTTAATCTGGTTAAAGGGTGCAGAGCTACTACATGAACTAGTTAAGTATTAAGAACTGAAGCAGAAGCTGTGGAGAAGAGCACCTGAATTAGCTCATCCTTGTGGTGGACAGCACTTATCATCTCTACGCACCCCACTGCCTCGATTAGGAGGACTAGAACTCTCTCTTTCTCCTTCCCTTCTCTTGTTCTACCCAAGAGCAGCAATGGGAAGGAAACTGGATTTGCTTTTGCTGAGCTAATGATGTCTTTCAGAGAAAGCCTTGAGACTTAGCAATCTTTGCTGCAATGCAGGGGAATAGCTGTAAGCACAGCCTAGGCAATCTTTCTAGTAAAGATGGCAGGGTAAGATTCCTTCTAAGGGACTTGAGTATGTGCTTAATAGTGATGATTAATGAGACTAATGAACTTTCACACTCAAGTTGCTCTCTACATGTCCAAAGACAGACTCTTCTGTTAATGCTTGAGTCTCTGAAGTCGCCTACGGATCTCCTAAGAGATGTGCTTGGAAGAAGAAGTATCAGAAGCCTGAAAGGCAAATTTTCTGAACTACCTGTAAGCAGGAAAAAAGTGTTTAAATTACTTTCATTTCCCCACCAGCAAGGACAGCAGAGGAAAGTATTTGAAAGACTTAACAGCCATAACAAGTACAGCTGTCAGATCATTCACTTCAGCAGGTGGCTTTTGGCTAAAAAAAAAACCCAAACAAACAAACAACCCAACCAATCAAAAAAAAAAAAACAAAAACCCAAACCAACACCTGATCTGTTTTGCATATCTAATTAGGATGAGCACAAGACCAAGAAGTTTGAGATCTGAGGCTGCTATGTGCTTGCTATATGCAAGCTATATGCTATATGGCATCTTTCAGGAACAGAAATGATAGCAAAAGTCATTAATAAAACTAGCTGTTAAACCACTGACAGATGGCCAAAGCAGTTGCATAGTTAATGCCTTAACTCCTGTTAGACTAAATCTAAAAATAATTTTTAAAAATGTAATGATAATGTAGGAATTAATTCCAGTCCACGCATGCTTTTCTGTCCACATCAAGGCATTTTATTGAGGTATAAACTTTGCAGAAGATGAGGTAACAATTTGCATAGGACTTACGCAAAATAACTTCACAATTAAAATTTAATTGGCATTAACTACTGTATGTGGAGGATTGGTAATTCCTGCTTGTTAAATTCTCCTCACTGCACAGTTCTGTTAATGCTAGTGGTAGGACCGTGTAGTATAAGGTACAGCAGTTGTGGGTGATGAAACCAGACAGAGAATGCTTTCCTGCAAACATTGCAGCTGCTTTTCATCAGCTGTTTGTTAAGGGATGACTGAGACAGACAATGCTTGCCACAGCTTAAAGTAAGCTGGTCCAGTTCAAGAAAAGGGATGATAATGTTCTCGTAGCAAGTGGGGTAAGTGTGGTTTTGTTGTTGGGGGGTTATTGAGTTTTTTGCTTGTTTAAGAAAGCTTTTAAATTTTTGGAATAAAAAAGCCCTTGGCTGTTAAATTACTTTGAATTTGGCACTTGAGTTTTAAGTTGTCAGGTTTGTTAAGGCTAAAACATGCAAGTCTTGGTAAAGATACATTCTTGTGTTATTAAACATTCCTCTTACCATACTTACATGAAAATAACTTCATGCTCTATTTCCTCAAGTTCAGATTTTAAGAAATTCTATCCATGTATCTTTAGTATAGCCATTCAAGCTTGCAAAATAATTTCACAGAAAGTTGCCTACAAAAAATTCATTTTCTATCTGACATGTTTTAACATTCCTTGCTGGTGAATGTCAAAATTCTAAGACCTAGTAGCAATTCCTGCAAGACAGTAAGAATCACGGTATCATTAGAACTATACTACAAAATGTACACAAGCATATACAGAAAATTAACCAGAAAAAATATCAGTTGCCCATTGAAGTAAGTTTTCTAGACCAATTCAAAAATATTATCAAAATACAAAACCAGCTTTAAAAAATAGCCTGAGGTAAAAGTTAAATGCACATAGCAATCTCTTCCTTAAAAAAATAGCTGTATTGAAATTCTAGGTACTTAGAAAGTTACTTATTGTCAATAAAAACTTTTACTAACCATTGTAAAGAGTACTTCAACTAATACAAAACTATATAAACATTGAGAAAGTACAATACTGTACTTCCTTTTAAAAATACATAGTTATGACAATTTAAATCTTTACCATACACACAGTTAACTGGCTTTGGATTAGCTGCTACTGTTGTCCATGGAACAGCCAGCTAATTCTGTGTGCTGCTGACTTTCAGCTGTGCTGGGACAGGGGACTCTACTGTGTCCATTTGCCTGAGTAAGTCGTTGGCTGTAAAACAAAATGTAGGCTTGAGCCTTGCATACTTCTTCCATAGTGCACATGTTGAGTTTCGAATCATTGCAGTGTACCCAAAATCCTACAATAAGAAAATATACCAGAAAAAAATGTCATCAGGACACTGATTTTAAGTAATTGCATAATATTTAATAATTAATTAGTGTTTGGTCCCATTTAATGAGTTGTGTACAAATAGTAAACTGTTCCAGTTGGTCTGGTTTATTTGCCTCAATGTTTTAAAAGCCCAGCTTAGCTTCCTCAGATTTACAAGAGAGTTTATAGCTTGAACATATTTAACAAGGCCATACAAAAACTGAACTGTTGGTCTACAGAGCTGCACTTCTCATTCCAGGCAGTTCAGCTACAAGTGATTCCCTTTTGCTTTTGAGAAAAGACAGTCATTGTATGAGTTTAGAATTACGAACACCCCTTTCTCCCTCACTGCTCATTTCCCAGCTGGTTCCTACCTCCTTCAGAATTGTAGCAGTAGGCAGTGTAGTGCCCTGAGCCAAATCCTTTCCCGTGATGCATTACCACAGCAGACAGGTCGTAGATGAAGCAGTCAGGCAGGAGGGACTTGAGGGATTCCCTGCAGCAATAAGGCTCCATGTTTAGCATTTGATCAAAACTAACATGTACACCAATCTTCTCACGGTGATTGCGTCCTGACCACCTGGAAAGTTAAATCAAATGAAAACTTACGCTTTTTTTAAAGAAAGAGCACAGTGTTCTGAATTAGGTTTTAACACAACATAGTATTTTCACTATTATCCTGTGCACAAAATAAATGCTAGGCATATTTTTCTAGGCTTCCTCTTTAACTTCTTTATTTCAAGGCCTTTTAAATATGTCTATGGTACCTACTGTTCTCATCTTCTGAAATGTTCATCTTAAGATCTGTGCAATGGTGAGTGGACAGTATTTCCCACCTATTATACCTCTTTGGTATTTCTTATTTATTCTATCTTATTTTCAGTTTCCTTTGTACAAGGGTCAGACGGTACTGATGGGTGGGCTAAGAGTTCACAGAGATGCCATGTCCACTTCTGATGCTAAATGCATTTATGTATTTGGTTATAGGAAGGTTATCTGAGACTTCCACTGAATACAGTCCAGGTTTGTGCATTAGTGACTATGAGCATCCTACTCTACCTCAAGATATCTATCACAAGATGAATTTTTATCAATAAAGTTCAGAGCAAGGTTAGTAGGTTTTGACCGAAAACAAGGATGAAATAATTTTGGTACTAAAGTAGCAAATATCTGAAATCCAAACACTAATTCCCTACTTACAACATATCTTACTGATGCTTCAATTGAACAAGAAAAAGAAGTTTCCAGTAACTATTTCTCACCATACTAGTAAAGGGAAATGAAACTGATGCTGATCCTAAGCAGTGGTAGAGCAAGACTGAACCTGTCAGTTTGCAACACTTTTTGTTGTGGTACTACTTACCTAAACCGTTTAAGGTGTAATCTGAGAACCTGAGGTAGTCGACACACCATAAGCTGCTTCTGAGCTTCTGTGAGTATAACTGGTTTAGAAGAAAACTTCCTTCGTTTTGCTGAGGTCAAACACACAGTTACACAATACAAATCTTGGTAACAGCCTTGTATTTCAGTCTAAGATTTATCCACAGAAATTGTGTGGACCTAAATATCTATGGTACGTGTCTCCTTAAAAAGGATACACTCTGAGAGCCATTTTGCAAGGATTATTTTACGATGCAAGTAAAAAATACTTGTGGTCACTTACATTAGTCACCTTAATTTAAAAAGGTGATGGCTTCTTCAGCTGGGAGTATTAGAAACCCCATTAGTGTGTCACGAGGCTGTATCTAAAAGAAGCATCACACTTCAAAACATCTTTTGAACAATTTAATCTTCTAGGGGGCAAGTAACAGCTGTCAAGTGACCACACCAGGACATAAGTAGAAGGTCTTTGTCTGCAACATACTTTTAAGACTTCTATTCTTGTACTGTCAGTTCATATTTTACACAGAGAACATATGCATGAGTACATACTGCCTTTACTCACTGTTGCACTGATCACATGCATATATCTTTCCTTCCAAAGCTTCAGTTTCTGTAAACTTGGCCAGCATTTCTGTCAGCAGACATGGATACTGAGACGACATCTCCTTGCCATTGCAGTGATACCTCTCGGGAAACTCCAGGGACAGGTCCCAGAAAGGTTCTATGGTATTTGATTTATTGTCACAGGCAAGACATGTAACCTGTAAAAAAGATATTTCACCAGCTGCTTACACTCAAAAATTTACTTTGCTAAAAGTGTACCATAACATAGCTCTAAAAAAATTATTTTTCCTAGAGATAACCAAGGGTAACCAAAGACAAGACAAATTCATTTAACAACAGAAATGATACACCTAATTTCTTTTCCCTGAAGCAGCATGTCCAAAACTGTTATCACAAACAAGTGTTCTTACGTTTTACGGAGAAACAAAAACAGTGTCAAAATGTTTTGTCTGGGACTGTCCAAAAGAAAGCAGCTGGTGAAGTCTCTGGAGTCTTTTCTCCAAAAGGAAAATTTACATGAGAAATTATAATACAGGGTAATTTAAAAATAAATAAAAATAAATCAAAACCACACACACACACAAAAGAAAAAGAAAAACAAAAATTTAAAAAAAGGAACAGCTGGGGATTTTAAAGTCATATCCTTCTTACTTTGTAAGTCTTCCAGGGAAGCCTGGATTAGGAAGCACACTTCTTCAAAGAAAAATTAACAGGTAAAAATAATTTATTTCTTCTTTCAGTAAGTGGATCCATCGTCACACTAGGGAAAGGACAAGCAGTAAGACAACATAAATAAAATGTAAAGAAGTGAAGTGAGTCAACCTGGAAAATGCAGATACTACAGCAGGGGACAATTAATTTATTATAACATTCAATACTTAGGAAAATAAGTTAAAAGCAGTAGCTCTTCTAAGCTGGAAAGACAACACATTAGGTGTTGCATGCTTCCTATTCAGGAAAATAGCACAAGTTGTTTGGAACAACTAACACAAAGTAATAAAGGAATGAAAACTCATGTGACATCCAAAGATTGTTATTTCACAAGGCACCCCTTTATGCTGCTGCTGTCCTACATAAATTCAGCGTAGTTCCCTTCAGTTTGGTTAGTAAGCCTACACAAGTGTGAAAATACATTCAGTTTTGTTCAGGAGCGCCTTTGTTTTCCTCCGAAGATTTGCTGTTAGGTAATTATTCACCCTGCTTTGGTATTTCATGAACAATTATGTAAGGACCAATCTGTCACCTCATGGTATCTTCCTCCTAGGTGTTCTTGTAACTGCACTCATTAGCTGCAACAGCTTGTACTCACCTCTCCATCAGCCACCTAGTGCACATGTGGATTTGTGTCGCAGCACGAACTTTTAGCAGTGCAGTTAGAAAGCTGTTAACTGCTTTAAGTTCTAAGATGACAATGCCACTGCCCTGTTCTTAGAAAACAAAACTTCAAACTTACATGGCAGAAAAGAGGAGATTCTTCTGTTTTAATTTACACTGTCAGGAGCGTCTTTTGTAAGTGCTAACATCTGGCAACGTTTCAAAGCCACAAATTATTAGTAATTCAGAGCTGAACTCTAGACATGGGAGACAAAATGGTATGTTTGGCCACAGTTCAACCACACTCTAGCTTAAACCCAGAATGACTAATAAATTTCTGCTGTAGAAATGGGTAATTTTGTAGGGCCAAAAGTCTATTTAATTGATGAGTTATTTAAGAATTTGTTGCGCATGAATGCACACTTAAGATTAAGGAGCTCAGGATGAAGAACACACATGACCTCAATACAGATAATTTTAACATGTTCTGAGGTTTTAGTGTATTATATTAATAATCTAGGTTAAGATCTTCTTTCCCAACTAGCTAATGAGAACTACCCCAGAGAAAAAGAAATTAATAGACCTAGCTTCCAATTTTTACCTGAAGAAGAAAAACCTGAAGAAGATAAACAGATGCAAAAATGCTGCTTCTCATCTCGTCATGCAACTGTGAGCAAAGCCGATTTGTGGGGACAAAACCCTGTACTGATATACAGCAACACTTATTTCCTCAAGCCCAAGCCAGTCCTCACTGCAGCAGAGTTAAACTCTGGGATTTACGTAGTTGCCCACAGCCCAGTAACCAGACACACCCGGGCAAGCGCGCCCAACCCCACCAGCCCCTGTGTGCTCACTGCTCCTGGACAGGGTGGGAAAGGAGAGCCGAGCACAGCTGCAACAAGGGTGGAAGTATTTTTCTTAGCCAGGCCTTATTACCAACTTACCAACTGGATTACTCAAAAAGCAGGAGGATTCCTAGCCTTCAGTGGAATTCATCTGCACTGGCCTGTCCATTGGCACTGGTTTCACAATATTCCCATCACTCTTCTTTCTATCCTAAATGGGACTCCTTTATCTCACACTCCATTATCATTCACACAGTGCAACCCAGATTTTCTTTTTTCATGAGGGCCAGAAATTGTAAAAACTGTTCAAAAGTTGGTTGAATGACGTGAGATTTTATAAAACACAAAACAAAAAGAACCCCAAACAGGAACTCAAAGGGCAAAAACTTCATGCATTTGTCCAGTGTAACTTTGTATAGTATAAGTATGCACAACAGTAATAGGGAATTGAGTCTACTCTAGCAATCTGGTTAGTGATGTCTGTCTTTATGACTATACTTTATAAATTCAGAGTTTGATTCCACCTTCCCATTATAATTCAGAATTGCTGTCATTTATAACAAAGCAAATGAGAAGTTCACGTTAGAGCAAAGTAAATTACAGATTTTAGCTAGTCTGAAATCTCTGCCTTATGTTCTGCCCTGACCACCCTCTCATGCCTTGAAACACGGGTACTAAATACAATTGTTTGGTTAAAGCTTAGTATTCAATCATGGGCCAAAGGCCAGACTGAAAAGAGCTGGATCAAATTGCTTGATTCAAGCTAAGCATGGAGACTTCTCAGACAAGCATCATTGTGGCCACAATAACTTGATGGACAGCCACTGCCCTGGATGGCATTCAGTGTAAATGCAGCCAAAGAAAATAGTTAACATATTGCTGCAGAAAAAGCCAACTCCATCATCAACTGTTTTGCCTATGTTCCCTGCACTTGCATGGAAGAAAGAAAACACTTAACCACCTCTGCCCCAACTTTTACTTTGTTGTTTTTAAGAAGAGAAAAATAGCCAGTCCCATTTTTGTGCTTTCACTAGATGAGACATACATATAATGATTGGTAACTCAATTTTTGCACGGGAAAGTAATTGAATTGGAAGGGGATCTCTGGAATACCGCTATAATGCAGAATTCATATGACAGTCAGCATAAAAAAACCCAACCGAACTTGTAGTGATAAGCATACAGCAAAATTATCTTTATCTATTTAGCAGAATAACATAAAGCACAACCACAGCTAACTGTGGTCTGTGATTCAACGGCCACTTATAGATTAATTTAAAATGTTACTTTCATCTAGTTGGAAAACAACTTGACAATCATTCTGTGGCTCAGGCTAAACTTAAAAGCACAAAGACTAACACCAAAATATAGAAATCAGTATACATGACATCAACTACTTGATCATCTAACCCACAGCATACTACCCAAAACTGAAGGCTTTCAAACAACTCAAAAATTGCACATTTCCCCTTTTCTCAGACAATCTGTCCTGAAAGACACTTCAAGAATGGTTTACATACTACACTGGTTAGAACCTACTTCACTCTCAGGGACTTGGCATATTCGTTTCTCTGATCACTGCATGCTGTTATTCAGCTGTGCTGAGCAGGAGCAGGGCAGATGCTCAGATTCCATCTTAAAAATGATAATGAAGTAATCAAACTGCTTAGGGTGTTTTAAGCATGCCTAGAGGTATCAAAAGCTAGTTCTTAATAGGCACTGCTATAAAAATATTGGAGTCAATTTTTCTGAACTCTGAGAAGTTTGCAGATGACACAAAGCAGGAGGACTGGCTGGTAGGCCGGCTGCAGTCACTGCCACCCAGCAGGAGTGGGACAGGGCCGGGAAATGGGACAACAGGAACCTCATGCAGCTCTACAAAAGGAAACATCACATCCTGCTTCCGGGCAGGAATCATCCGGGCACCAGTACAGGCTGAGTGGGAAGAGAATGACCTGGGGGACAAGCTGTCCATGAGCCAGTAACATGCCCTTATGGCAAAAGAGGCCAACAGCCTCTGGAGCTGCAGTTGGCCGAGCATCACCAGCAGGTCCAGGCAAGTGATCCTTCCCCTCTCCTCAGCCCCAACACAGCTGAAGTGCTGGGCCCAGTGCTCAGAAAACAGTGAGACATGGATATGCTGGCCTGAGTCCACCAAAGGGCCAGGAAGATGATGAAAGGCCTTGGACATATGTGACCCATGAGGAAAGGCTGAGAGAGCTGGGACTATGCAGCCTGGAGAAGGAAGCTCAGGGTGGATTTTATCCTTGTACGAGAATTTCTGCTCATACAGTTTCTGAGTACATGTGGCACACAATAAAATCTGCTATTTCAATTTCTGGATTTTTTAGAAATACACCTGTCCCCTTCCTCGCTTAATATGGACAAAGTTTGAAATAAAGATACTTTAAAAATTGTTGCATACTGTGCTATTTAGTTGGTACCATTTAAAAACACACAAGCCAAAAAAGTCCAGAGAGAGACAACAGCTAACATACTTGAGCTCTTGAAGTGTACTTTAAAGATCTGTGAGCCAGTGTGGGTCAGTTTACCACTGCCACATGAGTTCAGAGCACAGTAGTTTCTCCTTTCCCATTGAAGGACTGAGGACAGGAGAGAGTAAGGGCCTTCTGCAAGAGTACAAGCACTGAGGGATTGAAAACAACTAGTATTTTAATAGACATACTGGCATCTGCTCAGAGTCCCAGTGGGTTTGAGAGGTATGAGCCACTTTCTCCAGACAATCACCGCAGGAAGACTAGCATGTGAAGAGACAGAACAGAGGGGAAGGGTTTTGCAACTATAATGCAGATCTTTACTTCTCTTATATGTACCAGGGTATTGAAGTATCACAGCCTGTACTGCAAAAAGCTGAAATCCTAAAACAGGTATTAGAATAAATATAAAATATAAAATCAGAGGCAATTTGCTCATGATATTCCTGGAGTTACCCACTACCTAGTCTAGTACTCCATAAAATAGTAAAATATTTCAAGCAGCAGATGAAGAAAACTTACTTTAAATCAGCTAAGAATATAGCAAAAAAAAAACAACTACCTCACATAAAACGTGCAATTGTTTTGACAACACCCAAAACTTTTTCTAGTTATCAAAAAGTAATCTGCCTAAGATTCTCAAACACTCAATTCCCTGCTTTCCTAATCTTATATCCTAAATTAGTTAGTGCTGAACCAGGCAGCACTTCAACAGCAACAGACTGATGACAAACTCAGGATTATGACTTCCCTTGAAGTTAAATTAGAACTAGAAGAAGGGGGAAAATGTTTAGCTGCACGTGTGAAAGTAATGCAATACCTAAGTAAACACACAGCTTATCAGCACTGTAAGGGATCCTCTGTGTCCTTTATCAAGGGTAGTTTATAGTATTCCTGAGGTTTGAAGATCAGGAAGACTTACTTCATGGAACTTGAGCATCTCACAGAATCAAGTATCTTGAGCTTATATTTTCTGTATAAAGGGCCAGTAAGTATAGTAACATTTTAGGGATTCTAAAATGGAAGGTAACTGCACGCAGAAACACACTTCTCAATTCTCCTTTCTCAGTGAAGTAAGATATAACTTATTAAACATGCTAGACTAAAATCCCATCTTATTTTTAATAAGTGCAGCTGGGAACTGCTCCAACTATCTTCTAGAGAGAAATTGTAATACTGTTACAGTATTACATATTACTTTATTTTTATTACTACATTTATCACAGTATTACTTTATCTTGTAGGTAGATAAAGTTAAGCCTATGTGGACTAAACGTACACGCATTGCTTTTAAGAGCTAACACTGTCAAAGATGCAATGACACAGCAAGAAGCTTGGAGGTTTTTTCAGCCCTGCATGGGTGTTTTCTTGCCTTTTTTGTTAATTTCATTAAAGCAGCTCTGACAAACACCTCGTGAAATCATGATGTAGGAATCTTACTGAGGAAGGGAAAATAATTGCCTAACAGAGTTTTTAAAGTTCATCTTTTCATGTGCAAACACCAGGGACTAAATCATTAAGATGACCTGAATATATCTTAAAAGGAAGAAATGTAAATCTTCAGGGCTTACCTTTTCCTTACAATATTTATCATGTTCAAAACCACAAGTGAAGACTAAACTAAAACAAAGGAGTGGCAGAAGACAGAGGGAACAGTGGGAGGGATAAAGTGTTGAACAGTCTGTGGGAACTGCCTAATGAACCAGGGAGAAATTACTACAGATAACAGCCTCAATGCTCTTTTCCTTATTCCTCTCACTTCAGGCAATTCTTGAGTTCATCAAGGCTGTATTTTGCACACGGACATGAAGCAGCTGCAGTTAGAGATGTGTGTAGCCACAGGATACCTCAAAACTGTTTAATTCCCTTTCCGTTTTACTCAATAGTGTGGAAGTGAGGGGTTTTTGTTTCTTTTGTATTGCTTTTGGGTTTGTTTGTTTGCTTCAGTTTACTCAATAGTGAATTCTCACTACTCCCCTCCCGTTCTCCTGAAGGTGGGAGGGTTTCTAGTCACAAACCTCTTCATAAAAATCTAAAAAAATGTGAAAGAAGTAGTTATTACTGAAATGATACTGTGTCTTTAGAGCCTTGAAAATCCTTACCAAAGCAATGAAAGTATGTTTAGAACGCAAGCAAACCTTGTCATTATTCCTAAAAAATTACTTTATTTTGCTAACAAAATCGCTATTTTGGAGAGGAATGTGACAAAGAAACTCTTAAATGACATAATATACTAAACGCTTCCAGTTGTGCAACACTGATACAAGATATGTACTACCCAAGGAAAGGAAGTATGCCAACAGAAGTGCTCGTACACTGGGCCAGACGGAAGGTAGCTGGTGATCCGGTTTTATCGATAGATCTAAGTTTCCAGTAGTTTCACAAAACCTAGTATGACTGAAGGCTGACATATGCTGCAAACAAACCTGTTACCTTACTTTGAAGTTTACAGGTATTGTAGCAGTAAACAATCCTATCTTAGTCAAAAAACACTGGGATTTCTAGCTTAACATATTAAAACATTAAACCATCAATCAAATCATCAGAATACCAGGAACAGACATTTTTGTGTTAAACCTTTTCTTCACACACAGTATTCGTCAAATGCTTCTGCACTCCCTCAGTAATATATTCATGTACACTACACATCCATTCCAGGAGCCAGGAATTTCCCAACTTCTGTTCCTGCTGCAATGTGGTTAGTTTTTAGCTTAATTCAACAGAAACAAGCATTTGTTTGTTCAGTCAATACTCAGACATTTGTACATTCATGCTGTTGGGATATACGTAATAGTAAGTGAACACATTGAAATACTTAACACAGAGCTGAGAAGTAGAAAAAAAAAGAGAGCAGTCATGCAGAAAGAAGGAAAACCACCATTGCCTCCACCCCACAAATTTGGTTCCTGTGTTGACAGAGCCTTCTGTATCTTTGTGTTGTAATAGAAAAGAAGTATTAGTATTTCTGTACATAGAATCATGACATGCAATTACTCACTGGTAATCAATCTCAAATTCAAGCTATTTAGTGAAATAATATCCTGTTTGACATCCATTACCTAATCAGTTTCCACTTACATGAGATTAACACCTTCCTTAACACCTTTTATCTAGTATCACTATAGTGATAAGCCAAGATAGTTAAAATTGTAAATTCTTTCTTCCTCCAAATGAGTTGGTCCTTAACAGCAAATACAAATATTTCTCAGTAGGTGGAAAGGTGCGTTTTAAAATAACAAATTTAAGACTTTTATGATTACCAGGTATATTGGATTTGCATGGCCTGGTTTTTGGTAGCGGGGGTCTACAGGGTGGCTTCTGTTGAAACTGTGTCATATTTCTTCTGAAACTGTGTAACATATCCTCACCATCCCCCCTCAATAGTTATAAATTTACAAACCTTTGAAGTATGTCCATCATTGACTGACTAGTGTAAATCCAGAACTACAAATCATTAAACACCTTAAAAAAAGTAATCATAAAACATACCTGACTTAATAGCTGTCCATGAAAAATGTTGTTAACCACATTCAAAACCTGCTTTATAAGTTTTCTTTGAGAAGCAGGAATGAGAGTTGGGTATCTGGTCCCTGTAGTCTCCAGTTCCTGCTGTACTTTATCCAAAAGTTCACAGAGAAATTCCTGAGCATCTTGTTGGGCATACCCTCTGAAGGCTGGAATTAGTCTCCACACAGAATGAAGCATGGCAAAAGGAGACACCAGTGCCCATTTGCCAGACCACATAACCTGGAATAGAGTATGCAACTCGTGACAGAGAGAAATATGCTTTGAACTGGGCTCCCTGGGCTGAATGAGTTCCATACTTTTTGATGCTCCTCCACTTAATCCAGAGGATAAACTAGGCCGCCTCACAGCATATGATCCCTTTACTTTCTCTTGGTTCTCATTCATGTGTAATGTTGAGGCAGCTATTGCCAGGTGTTTGGATGAAGATCTTGTTTTACCATTGGTTGCTGTTGCCAGCAGTTCCTGAGTTTGGTTGAGATCAAGCTTCAAAAAGCATTCTCGAAAAATAAGTAAGTGACTTAATACCTGCAGGACAGAGTTCATATAGCATGTGTTTCCCAGGTTTCTCAGTCCTGTTACTCCAGGAGTCACTGTGGGCCTTCGTTTAATTGGAGAGTCACTTATTTTTTTCAATCTCAGTTCATCTGAGGTATATGTTTCTTTCAACTCTGCCACAGATTCCATGTCCCATGGCATTTTCTGAGGGCAGGGTTCTGTTTTTGAGGACATTCTAATCTGATTTTGTAAACGACTGCTCTTTCTTGGAGGCATCTTTTCTATCTCCGCTTTCAACTCACGCTTTCGTTCTTGTCTTCTCTTCCTAGCTTTGTCCTTTTTTAGCTCTGCTTCTTCTCGACGTCTTTCTTCTTCCAAAATCCTTTTTCCAGTAGGTGTCAACTCAAGCCACGATCTGAATACTTTGCCAAGGACTGCACGCCGTCGGTGCCAGAGAGCTGTGAACATTCGATCTTCATTCCGAAGCGTGGCTTGGGTACCACCATCTGAAAGGTAGGAATCATCACTTGTACCCATAGAACGCAAAGTCCTCCCACTTCGAGTAGTGCACTCATAGTTCTGACTCTTGATTGCACTTAATGTACTCCGCAAGAGTTTTAAATCACCGGTTGCATTATCATTGAGAACATAATCGTCACAGAGATAACAGAAAACATACAGCTCATTTACTTCCAATGCCACTGGGTGGCTGCTCTCCTGAAAGTGCTTTAGTGCATGTTCCTCGATGTATCTTCCGCATGCCACATGCGAGCAGCTGAGGCACGCCCACACAGATTCCGTAGTATTGCAGTCCATGCAATGCCATTTCTGAGGATTGAGAATGGAGTGATCTTGGGCCAGTCGCAGACGTCCTACGTGCTTACACTTATCCATTGTTAGAACCGAAATTGCAGAGATATGCTGGCAAAACACATCATCCAAACTATTTTCTGTCCATGATATTTCAATCTGCAACTAAAAAAAAAAGAAAGTTATAGTTCATAAATACCCAACTGCATCCCTTTTACAGGAGTCAGTGTACCAAATTCATATTGAGGTTAAGATCACAATCATCATCCAACTGAGTCCCACCAAACACATGAAAGCAGTCAGTCATGTGGAGCCACACTCACACACTCAACACCTTCAACAGCAGTTCGACGTTCACACTAAATTGCCTGTATACCATTGTTTATATTCCCAGTACTTTGTGGCTCAGGACTGAAGAATACTAGCTACACTTTAGGTCTGGTTTGGTTTTTTTAATTAAGCAGCACTGATTTTCTTAAAAGATACTGTTACAGAGTTCGGATACAAACACAACTTAAAGTGAGAAAGGTTGCTCAGAGAAGCTGTGGATACCCCCATGCCTAGAAGTGTTCAGGGCCAGGTGGAACTGGACTTTAAGCAACTCGGTCTAATTGGAGGTGTCCCTGCGCACAGCAGGGAATTGGACTACAGGATCTATATAGTCCCTTCCAAAATTCTCCTATTAATTCTGTCCCTAAGCATACCGATGTAGAAGTGCAAAGTTCACTTAAATTTATTATGTTTACACAGTGCCAACAGTTCAGACAAATGAGGCTTTATACAACTCAAACCCTTAATTAATACATACGTTTAATTAAATCACTGCCCCTCTCTGCTCAGTCAACCTCATTATACCATTTCTACAATAATGTATCTTAAATATCTACATTTTAACACGTTATCCTAACACCTCTGAAAGAGTAACTTGGCAAAGCAGAACTCGATTTCTTAAGACAGAAATACCAGGAGGTATCTACATCAGTTACCACAAACTTTCTAAAAACTTTCTAATCCAGGTCTTCAGAAGATCATTTAAAAATCTGGCTAGCACTGGCTTATATCCTTTACTGAGCTTGTATGGTTGCATTTATTTGTTCAAAGCTGCTGTTTTTGCTTCCTCCTATAAGGTGCATTTACCCAAAACAGAGTGTGTCTGATTAGCAAAAAATTAAAGAGACAGTGACTCATTCTTGTTTTTACCATTTTTTTGACTATCTCGTTTAGATATAACATCTAGAGATAAATGATAATGGTGCTACGATGTATCAGGAAGTGATTACATTTGATCTGGGGCATTTGTGCCCACCACATCACTGAACAGAAGGGCCAAAGAGCACACAGCACCAGTACCATTATGCACAGTGCTTGCCAGATGAAGCAATTAATTCACCTGAGGAGTTGAAGGCTTTGTCAAATATTCAGCCTATGCCAAGTGAGATGAGTTTGCCATTACAAATGCATGCTCTGGACCTGGCCTAGGCTGTACAATGGCAAGGTCCTGGATTCTGTCCTGTACACGTAAATAAACTATACTACAAAAGTACTGAGCGATTTACACAACTCTGGATAGAACCCAAAAAACTATATTCCAGCTATTAGCCTTGAATATGCTAATATTTCTCAATTTCTACAGTCCTGAAACACACAAGAATAGGTTACTCAATATAGAACAGAGGTTTAGAGTAAAATAAGCTTTAGATAGAGGGAATCCTAATGTACAGTGACATGACACCACTAAGGCAGGGAAACATGTTGCACCCAGCTAGAAAAGAAACTCTAATTTTCATTTGGTACTTTGATAAAAACTGTTGTTAAAAGATTCAACAAAAAATGGCTTTGTTTGGTTAACTGGCCCATGGCTAGTACCTTTTAAAATATTACAATACAGATACCAACCTAAGAGCTGTAATAACTCTCTAAGCACATAATCAGCATCCACTATTGCATGTGTAGTATAGAATTTATTCTGTAATGAAGAAAAGCTTGAACCAGCTGTAGAGAAACTAAGAAAGTGTACACAGTTTTACATGACCATATTAATCTCTCATTCATTTTGGCTAAGATTTGTCTCCAGTCCATACTCACTGCACCGAAGAATTTCAGGCACCATGACCTCTGGGGAGCCATTCAGCAACTACCAGATCAAGTACCAGCCACAGCACATTAGGGAAGGTCGAGATCTCTTGTGTGCTATGGTCAACAGATCACAAAAGTAATGGCTTGCTTAACTTTTTTATCTTGCTTGCACCCATAACATTCATTCCTTCTAAAAGGCAATCTATCTGTAGGCTGCCAATTAGATTCTTTTACAAATAGTTGTGCATAGTAAGTTTGCTTTTTATATGGCCTTTATAAATAAGACCATCAGCATTATCTCATGTCTTCTAGTTTGACAACCTCTTTTCCCCAACAAAGTGGAACTTTTATCACACTGATAAAATTCAGGATAGTAATATGTATGTAAAGTGTGCTGCAATAATTCAAAATGGTATAGAGAATTTTAAGCGTCAAGATCCATCTTTGAGTTTTGGGGCTAACATAAATTGATTCTACTGCATAACATATTAGTAACGGTCCTTTCCAGCAGACCAGAAAAGAACACTAAACCCTGCCTTCCCACAGGGCTGTCACACACAGCAATGCTGTCAGTCAGAGGAATCCGACAGGTCAACTCTTTCTGGATTTGTTAAAGTCACCATGTAAACCCTGTGGCTTATTTTTCCTTCCTTTTAATATTATATGGTCAGATTATTTTTTTTGCACTTTTAAAAACATTCTCAAGACTAAAACTGTTTACATGCCTCAGCGTAAGCAGATATTGGACTGAGGACAAAAGTAATCCACTGACCTCAGGACGACCACTGTGTAAATCAGGACTGCACATTCAAGCTCTTCATGCAAAAGCAACACAATTCTACGAAAGCACAAGATCAGCACCTTGAAGGGAAAAACCTAAAGCCCCAGCTCCCCCACCAGCAACCAAGCCAGCATGACATTTTCCCACCTACGTCGATGTGTGGAGAAAAGAGACAGGGTGGAAGGGGGAGGGGGAAGAAACATCTTAGCACGGGACAAGTCTTTCTTTGAAGAAAACGTGAAGAAATCAAAATGCGGTTTGGTCAGAAAGACAGAAATATCTGAAAAGATTGTAAAAAAGCTTAGAGTACAAAACTGAGACCAAGAAAACTTCAGATGAATGTCAAGCAGCACACTGACACCGTGAATGCCTGAAGTACTGAGACGGCATCAACTCACACATTTAAAAACTGTACTTTAGAACCAAAACTTGGCAAAAGATCTCAGGGTAAAAACAGGAGTGAAGTGACAGATAATGGTGGAAGAAACAGGAAAAATACTGCATACTCATTCCTACACTTACTAGAAAACTGCAGCTGGAATAAAATAGTACAAGCTAAGGCTCCAATGTTAAAATTCCCTAAAGGAAGTTATTCAGCACTAGTTTCTGCATTCTTCTCTCCTGAGGTTCAGTTCTGTGCACACACACAAAGAAACTTTGAATTAGTTGACCAGCACTTCAGAGATCAAGCCTCCCTTCCACCCCGTGTTCTTACCACAGACCTGAGCTGAAGTAGTAAGCAAAATAACAACTACTAGCATATAGAATAGTACTATTGAAAGCACTAAGTTGTCTGGAAACAGAGAGATACAAAGAAGTTTTTTCTTGCACCCAAGTTCCACAAGCTAGAAACAAAGATATATAGAAAAGGATTTTTTTGTTGTACCATATCTTAGCCTTACTGACATGCTCGTTTCTTTTGTTCCACTCAAGAATGGCTGGCAAAATGTACATTTTTGGGTAATGTATGTGCTGAAAAAGTAGCTGATGCCAAAACCAACTTAGAAGTCACTAAAATTGATGATTTTCTTCCATTTCGGTTCCATGCAAACAAGAACTCAAAATTTTCAGAATTTAAGGTTCATTTTCACAGCTGATAAAATTATAAAATGTAACTACAAATATAAACAAAAGGATGTATTTTTCCCTTAGTCACTACCTGTGTAATTAACTGCCTGGCACATAAATGAGAAGTCTCACGCATTAGACTAGAAATGCAGTACATAGTTTTACAATTAGATATACACGTCTGTGTGCTCTTGTGCCCCATTTATATTCTGGCTTTTAAATCAGATGGCCGTTTACCAACTGATTTTCATCAGGTTCAGAGTACCTGTTGAATATCTGAAAACACAGGAATCATGGGTACTTAAACAACTCAAAGTTTTAGATAACAAGTACACTAACTAGACGGCAGTACTAGAAAGTACTGCTTTGTCGCTTTTTCAAACGAGTTTTCTTTAACAAAACAACTCAACGAAACACTGATGTGCGTAACTTGCAGCTGCACTACAGTCCTGCAGACGTAACAGTTTAGACTTGAAATCAAAGCAGCACTTCAAAAAGAAATTTCGTGAATTATTTCCGATTTCTAACAGAACAGCCTTTGACAAGAAACCCCCCAGTCTCCTTTCTTTGGAGCCGTGCAGATCGCTATTTAACTTTTTTTTCTCTGTTTTTTTTTTTTTTTACCAGCTAAAGAATGTACATCCAGTGTGCTGCCTAGAAGTGGTCATTTACCCCAGGACACCACAGACAGCGGTACAGCGTTACATTCGACGTCTACTACTGCAAATGACCGCGCGTTTCCTGCAGTGGAGATTTCACGATAAACAAACAATTGAAGCACTTTCACACAAGCACGAAAAAGACAGCATTTCTTACTGATCTGAAGTTACACTTGACAGTTCTCCCCGTTTAGAAAAAACAGTATCTCTGACTGCCCTGACAGCTCCTGTTCTGACAGCCCCTGCAAGTTCAGACTCCCCGGCTACGTTGGCCCAGGGCTCGGTGCGGCGGTGCCGTTCCCGCAGAAGGTCCGGCGCTTCCCGGCGCACCGCGACGTGGCGCGACTTCGCCTCTGGCCACAACAGGCAGGAGCCGAGAGCGGCGGGCCCGGCTCACCGCCAGCCTCCGCTCTTCCCGTGCTCTCCCTCACCTCGACGTCCTCCTGGCCCCTCAGGGACGTGGAAGGGAACGGGCCCCACGCAGGGGTTCCCCGCCGCACACCGAGCGCGGCGGGAAGGCGGCAGAACCCCTGCCGGTCCCAGGGTCTCGCTCCCCCGACCCCACGCCCTGCCCGGCTCGCCCCCACGACAACGAGCGCCTCCTCCTCAGGTGCCCCTCCGCAGGCACCGCGGCGCCGGTACCGTCTTTCCCCGGGGAAAAGGCGCCGCTGTCTCCCGCCCCGCGCTCCCCTCCGCCGGGCACCTGCTCCCCGCAGGCCGGCCCCGGGCGGGCTGGCAGCGCCG
>VZTE01004593.1:1190202-1271022 GCA_013397775.1 Eulacestoma nigropectus
GGTTCCCGAGGCGCTGAGGAGCTGCCACTGCCCTGGCCCCTGCCCGCGGGGCACCTGCTTGCCCTGGAGTGGGTCTGTACCCAACCGGGAAGAAGCAGAGTTTTGGGCCCCCCCAGGAGTGGGTGTCCAGATTTCCTTCCTACATTTTCACCCCTGATTTGTCATCGGTGGCATCGTTCTTGTCCCAGCACAGCGGGAGCTCTGTGGGCTCTGTGGGCTCTGTGGGCTGTGCCTGCGACCCAGGCCTCGCCCAGTGGCTCCCCCGGCTCACCGGTGCCGCCAGGAGCCATCTCTGGCCTGGGCACTGCCTGGGTGTGACAGTCACACACCGTACCGGGGATCTTAGCCCATGAAACTCCTTCGTATCATATCTCTCTGTATGTTTGTGGAAACCTCTGCAAGGCAGCTCACGTGATAGAAAGACCCGATCTCTATCAGGTCTCTCTTACCCATCTATTGAGTACTTTTTCAGTCTCAGGTTTCGTTACAGAAACTTAAATAGGCAAAAGACTTGTAAACTCACATCCTGCAGATGTCCTGTTTTGTAAATTTGACGCATCTTTACACTGATACTTTTAGAACTAAAATTTCTGAAGTGCAGCCAGCTGTTTTTAGCTGCTTTCTAGTTCTGCCAGCACTGAATTAATTTACACTTGTGCATGGCTTCTGCCTCTGCCCTGTGTACGGCAGGCTGTGTTTGGGACAAGAAGAATCTTGGGAAAACCCCCTCCTGACTGGGCAGCATCACTTTTTGCATCCATGCTGGAGCAGGTTGGCTTGTGGTTTATGTGACCCTGCTCAGAAAGTCAGTGTGCAGTGCTGCTGGTCACTGCAGAATGTGGTTGTGATGTGTGTGTTGCTGCTTAATCACCATAAACAAGTAGTGGTTTGATGCAGAGTGTGAGCATTTCAGATCCCCCCCCTCTTGTTTTGGATCCGTTATGCATCAAGATGTTTTCATGACAGCATCAAAATCTCACGCATCTGTTTCTGTGTTTCTAGTTGTGTCATCATAGAAAATGTGTTTCAGTTTAAAAGTTGCAATCTATAGGCCCTGGTTGCCTCAATTCTGCTCCAGTAATGCCTTCCCATTCTTTCTGTTTCTAATGAGACTGCTGAGACAGTGTTAGCAGGATGTGGCCAAGAGGCACAATTCCATTTGTCTGCAGGGTCACTTTATCATGGTGCTTTCAGAAGGTCATAAAAAATGTGTACAGATAAAGTCACCAGGCTTCAAATGTGTTTCACACTTCTAACTGAGAAATACTGTTGCCTAATCAAAATATTTATGGAAATTGTTCATGCTTAGTGATTCCACATATTTGCATATCCCTATTAGGCGTTTTAAGACAACTTTAACAATTTTCAAATAACTATTTTGTCAAGTTCCTATCTCCATCTTTAACAGTAGCAGTTTCTTCTTGATTCATAGTTGGCCAACTAACCCTTCCCTGCTTTATCCTGCTGGAATCCTATTACGCTATTCTCATACTTGGGATCTCAATCTGGTTCTGTGTGCATGTCTGTGTGTTGGTTAAGTGGATGTTGGATCTGCTCTCAAGACCAGTCTGACTCGCCATCCCTACTGCTACCTCCTCAGCTGCCTTCAGGCTGCTCTCACCAGGGCTCCGCAGCCCCGGGAGCCTCTAGAGAGGGAGTCCAAGCTCCTGATGCCTCCACACACTTTGGAGGTCTTGTCCACGTTGTCTGGGTGACTGAAATATAAGTGAGACTCACGCTGTTACCATCCAGGGCACTGAGAAAGAATCCCAAATTCTGTTTTTCCTAAGCATCCAAAGGGGACTTTGATCCTGGGCTGCTCACAGGAAGGCTAAGGCCAGCAATGCAAATGGGAAATGGTGGCTCTCAGCCATGCACATACTTAACCCTACTCACAGCTGTTGGCTCACTCAGACACAGCCTCAGGCCTTGTCACCAGCTCCCTTTGTATCCTAAATGACCACTTTAATTAGCTATTCCCATAGTGATTATGATCCTCAAAAATTTGTTTTTATGCCAATTTTAGATTTTGGTAGTCTGTCGTTTCTCTAACACCCCTTTCATCAAATAGCACCTATATTTTGAAACCCTGTTCAAGTGATAACAGAGATTTGCCATGTCTCTGCTATCTCTACAGTATCTGATTTAATGCAGAATAAAGTTAGTTTTTTTTTTTTTTGTGGTTTCCCTTCATTAATGGACAACATTTCAGCTGATACTCATTTCATACCTTTATTGGGTTAAGGCAGACTTCAATCTCTGTTCCTGCCACATTGGCTAATCCATTGCAAAATACTGATTTGGAGCTGGGATTTGGCTTCGGCATACTTGTTAGTAAGTCACTGAATTGCTATGTGCTGCTCTTACCATATCCGCCCTACTTCATGTGTGCCTTTAGTAAGAGCTCGCTTAAAATTTTTCACCTTCCTTTAACCTTTCTCTGAGTCATGTATTTATTCTTCTAAATAACATCCACCTTAAAAACATTCAAGGCTGATAAGAGAATTCCTGAGCCTTAGGGGACACATAATGAGACCCAACTCCTTTCTACCATCCAGACATTACAGCTAGAATGTTGTGATTTATTGAGACAGTCAGAAATTTATTTCCCAAATGTAGTTTAATTTAAAATTCATTGGGCATTTATGAAAATGGATGACAGATACAGAATATATTGTCAAGAAACAAGCGAATGTAATAAAACCCTATAAGCAATGTAACCTCCTATTATGTGTGAAAACATTCCCTGGAGGGGAAAACCACCTCTAACTGAAACACCACCGTTGACTTCATGTTAAGTGTTCCAATATGGCAAATAGTTTTAATGTATTTTTAAATGGTTGCCAGAATTATGTACAGCTACTGCATTAATACAACTGAAAAAAAAATTTATTTAGTGCATTTGGCAGAAGGAAATATCATAAGCTATTATTCCAAGTGAGGCATCTAAACTTTTGCAAATGTATGAAATTTCAGATTTCTTTCAAATATAAACATAATTATAAAATAGTAATAGTTTTTGATACTCAGAACAACAAAGTGGTAGGCTAACCAAGCCTTCTGAGTCTATCTGAAAAGAAAGTTGATGTGATACCAGGTGTCTTTGTCTCCGCTAGGTTTGGGTCTGGTTTTATGGTTTGGATGCTCAAAACTGGTGAAAAGAGAAAGAGAGAAAGTCTTATGTAAGCTAAAGAAATGAAAGCAAGCTTTAAACAAACGCAGAGTCGTCTTTTGCTCTTGCTGATGTGAACACTTTTACTTGTTTGCAGCTCCCCAGTTAGGAGTGGTGCTCGGGTGTGTGTCCCCGGGGCTTGGGTGCTTGCAGGGTATGACGTCATCCTGGCAGCCGCACTGCTCGGATGTGAGGTCACTGCTCTGGTTTTGCTCTGCCTGCACCCGCACTGCTTGCACCAGGAATTCTCTTGAGTTCGAGCTGCTCCTATATGAAATTTCTCCTCCTGTAGAGCCAGCCAGCTTCTCTGAAGTGCAAGGCAATACTGGTGATCAGGAAATTTGTTCTTTTGGTTTTAAAACAGTACAGTCATGTCCTGTGTAGACGTGTGCAGATGGGCCTGGCTGCAATTAACATGGAATTAACTGCACATCTGAGGCACAGAAAATAGATGACATGAGGGGAACGATAATAAAACACAAATTTGCATATATTAGTATGGGCAGCTTGATGCTTTCTCGTTCAGCCCTAGATGATAAATACAAAACTTTTTTTTCTAAAACAATGGGAGCATTTCAAAACAGCACAGAAGAAGGTGAGTCTTGGAAAGCGTATTTAAAGCTCAATACACATAGGCACCAGTATTACATGTTTGGGGAATATTTGCATGCTTACCTTCATGCAACATCTGCAGTGGGAGTTTGTTGTGTTGCCATGTTTATTGATACAAACAAAATACTTCAATTTATCTATAAACAGATTCAGGGCTCAAAGAGAAATTCTGTGTGTAACCCTGAAAATAACAGGATTTTCTCCAGCGCCTGTGAAGCTTTTGAGTTGCAGTTCAGTTCAAGATGAAGACTCGTACATGTTGGTGTCTACCTATGAACTAAGTGTTTTAATTCCCAGTAGAGCTGGGGGTGAGGGAGGAACTTGTGTAAGATATACCTGAGGTACTTCTGTGGTGTGAGACGTTCAAACAGGGTTGGCCAACCTGGCATATAACCTGCAGGACTGTAGGACTCTTCTGGAGCAGCAGCTGGAGACAAGATGGGCTAACCTGTGACTTCTCAAATGGTACTGAGTGCTTAACTGAGCACTGCAGCTCTCCTTAGGCTGACTCTAAGCAGAGAGCTGATGGCTGGTTCAGTGAATCTCTAGAATTCAATCTCCTTTGAATACATTCACCAAGAGCCGATTTAATTCTGTGAACGTCGAGTGCCACTTGAGAGGCTGTGGGATGTCCTTCCTGGTCTCCGGGTATCCTTCAGGAAATGCATCAGTTCCCATATGTTCTGTGCCATATCTGCTGGCTCTGGGCACGTGTCTCAGAACCTTAGGGGTTCTCACACTGCTTTAGATTCCAACACATAGGCAACTGAATAAAGCCTTGGACCTCCATTGCCTATAACAGGAATGCAGACAAGCTTAGTTGCTTAAATGTAGGCTCTAGAGACATCTCTGGGCACCAAAGGCATCCTTGGAGGCTGACTGACATGAGGGAGGGTCTGAGAAGAACCAAATCTTCCTGGAGCTGCCTGTGGGCCTGGATGCCTCTCCCCAACCCAGATGCCTCAGGGGTGACAGATGCCTTACTTATCCTTAGGCAACTGAATCCTGCACTTGTAGCCTGTGTAGGGATGCTTGTGTTTGGATGTCTGCCAGTCTACTGGATCCCACCCCTACTCATTTCGTCAAACTTCAACTGGGTCCAAACACAGAAGATGTATTTTGGAAAATACGCATTTTTCAAAAATGGGGTAAAAGTTTGTAATGATTCTTGAGTTTTCAAATGATCTGCAGGTTTAAAAGCAAAACAAAAATTGTGAAGTGTACATATGACATTAGGAAACACTAGAATTTTTTCCAAGACTTTCCCTACTTTCCTTCATAAGAATAAAGAAAACAGAAAATACTAACTTTAATACTGATTTGAGTGAAAATTGTCATTGTCAAGGTTAATGCCATGCTTCCTCCATCCTTCTTCCTCCCATTTGATTCCCCTTTACTTCTTCACATTGGCTTTGCCAGACAAATGCAGTCAAACCAATCTCCATGGGTAAAATGGTTAAACAGTATAGAAGAATTTGGACCCAGGGCTTTGAAGGCCTATTGACAATGTTAAATGCACGAAAATACTTAATGACATTTTTGGGTAGGTTTCTTTGCTTATTATTTCTCATTTTTAAATGTCTTGAAATAGAAGTGAAAATTAACAAAGAGTTGTTTAGGCATGTGCTGTTGATTTTAATTGAAAGGTCTGACACTCTAAGGTTCCTTTTCATTATTAACCATTTGGCTTGTTCTCCTTGTGCTGCTGGTGAGCTTCTGAGTTCCAACTCTAACACAAATATTGTTACTAAAACTAATCAGACAGCTCCTGTTTCTGCCAATCCTTCATAGAAAACAGCTAAACATGCATTGGAAATGTCAAGAGGTAGAATTTAATGCAATAAAAATATAGAAATCAAATCTTCCCACTGCTTCTTGTAAAAACAAGTGTACAGGGAAAAATATTTTTAACTTTCAGAGTCAGGAGTTATCCCTTATGACTATGAATCCAAAATATCCTGGTGAAAACACCTTCATCAATATTTTCTTCACCTGCTCCACTGGGTCCTGCTCTAGGAGCCCACCACATGATGGATATCTGATTTGGTTATACTTAGATTCGAACTGACTTTGAGTCTAGACAGCAGAAGGAGATTTCTTAGTGATGTTGGGGTTTAACAAACAAAGGAATGTTGCTCCAATTAATTCTTAATTCAAGGACAATGTTACACTCCTATCAACCAGAAGGAAAGATGAGTGCTTTCCTCTGCAGAAACCTTCATATTCTGGATTTGGCTGCCAGATGAGAGAGTGCTCAGAATCTCTTGCATCTTCGCTTTCCCTAAATCCTATATTCCTCTGCCTTTGCTCCACATGAGCCTGGAGAGTCATCCTCCCACGTCCTTCCCAGAATACAAAGCACCCTCAGTGCATGACCCCACTCCTTGGCCAGATGCTGAGTCCTTTTCTTCTACTCTAAGAGCTTGTTCTGCATGACAGTGCTTCTGTCTTTAACACGTCTTTTGTGTAGCAGGTTCTGCCCTAAGATTTGCTATGGATCTCCCATCGAGGTCAATGGATGTGGGAAGTATGTCTGCATAGCTCAACTCTGCTTTACTGTAATTGCAAAGAAAGGCGAAGTGCTCTGATGTGATAAATGTGACATTCTTCACTCTGGATGCTGGCTATCACAGCTACTGTAGCTCACTGGCTCCCCAGAGAGACTGAGGACACAGCTTGCTTTTCCCCCCAGCCCTTCTCCTACTCTCATCCTCCCTTTGGAGCATCCGCACAGTCACACAGAGAATGACTCTATCACAGATGTCTTTATTCCGCCCTCCTCATCAGAAGGGAACAGGTCAAAACAGATGCATTGATTGGTTTGGATTTAAATGGTTTTAGGCCAGAGAGTTTGCTTCAACCAACCTAGAGATTCAGCTTCATCTTATTTCAGCGGCAAATGCGTATGTCCAGGGACTTCGGTGCGACCTGTGTCTGCAAGTAGATCTGAACCTGCAAATAATCAAACTGGCAAAAGGAACTGGACTTGATATGGCCCCTAACACAGCCTGTAATTCCATTAAAGAAGCAGAAGGACATGCTTGTCTATTTGTTTTGCTGCTACATACTTTTTTTTTGTTAGTTTTGTGGCTGCAGAGTTGATGTTGTGTTATTCCCCTTGATTTTTTCTGGTGTCTGTCTCCATTGCAGTGAAGTTGGACTGTACCCGTTAATATATTTTTTTAACTTTATTGAGCTTATTAAATAAGCTTCTTGTTACTGAATATCTCAGACTTTGCTCAGTATCTCAACTGAGAATCAGCTCTTTGCAATACCTCTGCAACTGGAAAAAAAAAACCTGTAAAAAATTTGGATTTGGGAGAATTCTTGCTGCCACTGCACCACATGGTACAATGCCACTATTTCTGCCTTCAGATGTAGATGCCTGTGCAAATGCTGCTTTTCAATTAAACTGTAGTACAATTCATTGAAGTTTAGCCAAAGAAAGCCTGTGAATGGAAACACTTAAACGATACATTAGGATTTAGTTACAGACTTTGCATTTGTTTTCTCAACCAAATGTAAGACAATTGTTTAGGTGCCCATAGGAGAGATTTTACTTGGGTTTTGTTTGAGCGTCAGTGTTAACGATCAGTGCTCAAGCGTTTTAGATTTCAATCTTAAATTAGCAATTTAAAGACAACAAAGAATGATTTTCATGCTTGTCAGTTCTGATTAATGTAACATTAACCCCTAGAGACCAGTATATTGCTCCAGTACTTTATTTCAACTCTCAAGAGACCAGCCCTGCGAAACAATGAAAGATTGTTTTGGGCTTTTTTAATTTTTTTTTTTTAACTTGAAATGTGAAGATAACACTAACTATTGCTGTTATCACTTTTATTTGTTGTGGGTCTTATGGTTGTTATCTTCTAAGGTATGTGACAGCGTGAGATTTCCTAAATCACACCTCTGCCAAGTTAATACGATTTCATTGCTTCCTACAGATCCCGGCGCTGATTTTGCCGCTCTCGTGTGGATCCCGAGTAGCCCCAAGTTGCTACCTGCTGATCTGAGCTTTCAAGAGCAAAAACTGCTGGCAGCGTGCACAGGAAATTTATATGTCTCTCCCCTGCTGACTAAATTACAGAGAGGAAACAAAACCAGAATATGAAAGTGGGACATAAAATAAGGGCAGTTTTGCTGTAAAAGCAGTTGCTTTTTGATAACTACCTGTAAACTCAAAATTTGTTTTCATTTTCCTGCCTGTAGAACAGCAGTTTAAAGTGTTGCTGTTACTTATCCACAATTCGGAGATGGTGAGATAAGCATATGAAGAGGATGACGGAGATAAGGAGAGGCCAGGAAATAACGAATTTGCCATCGGGGTGGATTAGGGTGTAAATGGGGGCCCTCTGGTTCCCCTGGTCCCTTCTCACGGTAGGATCAGACAAAAATCCTGCCCATGTGAGACAGCAAGAGATCTGTCATTGACAGAGCTACAGTCCACCCAAATAAACCAGTGGAAACCTCGTGACATGTCGATTCTCTGCCAGACATTGCTCCTCATACATGTTTAAACGAGGCCTTTGGGGCAGGAAAAAGCAGTGCAGTAGAAGAAAAAAAAAAAAAAGAAAAAGAAAAGAAAGAAAAAAGAAAGAAAAAAGAAAAAAAGAAAGCCCTGGAAAGTTGCAGCTTCCTAGTTGCAACAATGAAACAGTTTTGTATAGAAACGTCACCAGACTTTCAGATAATTCAAATATGTCATGGCTGAGATAACTCTTACCTAGAAACCTCTCTGTGGGAGAAACAAAGACCATAAAACCTTACAGGGGCACAGAAAAAAAATTTGTTTCTTCCCGCCCAGCTCTTTATATCTACTTGTGCATTTCCAGGGGCTTAGACCACATTTTGTTTCCCTTCTGTTACTACCTAAACACTGGGGGCAGAGAGCCAAAAGCTGCCTCACATGAGCCCATCACGTAGCAAAGAAGGCAGCATGGACTCTTTGTGTTTACAATATTTCCCTTGAGTCCAGTGGGAGCTTGAGGATCTGAAGAACTGAAAACTTGATCTTGAAGGATGATTTAAGCTTCGTGTATTTATTTTCCCATGATATTTGTGTATTTGGAAACATTCACAGGTTTGGATGGAAGATCAGTGCATGCCCACGTACATGTACATGTTTATCTCCCACAAGATGACAGACTGACGCCAGCATCCTGCTCCTTTAGGCATGGTACAAATGCATAGCAGGAGGAAGTTCCTACAGTGAAGAGACTGCATTTAAATGGATGATATAGACACAGGGGATAGGAGAGGAAGTGTGTGATATTAATTTATTGTAGTTGTCATGCTTCTTGGGCTGCTTCATCTGCATTAAGTACCAGTAAGTACTTCTGGGTGACAGCAGGCTTGCCAAAACTTGAGGTGTCTTTCAGAAAGCCCTTACATAAAGAAGAAAGAAAATAATGAACATCTGGAAACACGGTGGAAAATTAATGATGTTTTCTCCAGAGGGTGGAAGTTCACTCCCCAGATGACAGGGAGGGGCCAGGAAGGCTGAGGCTGGACTTCCCCATGGAAGGAGCTCAGAAGTCAGCCTCTTTGCTCACCCAAGCCTTGGCTGTGAACAAGAGGGGGGAAGGGGAAGGGTGGCCAGATCCAGGAGCAGGGGTGCTCCCTCAGCCCCTAAGGTAGCCCCTGGCTGTAATGCTTGCTCCCACTGTTCTGTACAGGAAGGCACACTTCTTCCTTCTGTAACAACTTTTTTTTTTTAAATACATTTAAATACATAGCCTGATGCTATTTTAATAATAATGACAGTAGAATAATTTACATTTATGTTTCACTTTTTGTAAACTTTTTGGAGGCTTCTCTTTCCTCCATTGTTTGTTGCTTACAGGGGAAAATGTAAAAAGAAAACACTGACTTTTGAGCCTAACCTAGGATTATGACTACTTCTAGTTATCCAATGCTGACATTTAGCACAGTTTACTGCACAGTGACCCCACAGTCACTGCTGTTGTGGCAAAGTTTCCACAAAGCTGCAATTACAAAACAGATGTGACACTAGTTTACGTAGAAGAGGAGATGATGTCATTTTTGTGGTTCTACTGCCAAGATAATCAGGAACCAGGACTTGCTGCAGACTTAGTTGTGCTCTTTGTGGGCAGTGAGAAGTTCAGGCTGTCTCTTTAAGAAACAACAGTAGAAAACCCAATTCTGAAAAAATTTTCACCTAATATGGGCAAAACTACTTCCTTACTGTACTCAAACCTGAAGCAATTCAAGGAAATGTGTTTCCTGTTTGTTTACTTCAAACCCTCAACAACCTTGTGGACTTAGTGTCTTTATCCTTTCTCTGGCTGTTTGGGGATTTTCTGTGCGCCACCACACAAGTGAGTCTTTTATAAAATAGAGGTGAAAAAATAATGCAATAAAATGGGAGGACAAGATTGTGAAATCACTGCTGGTTGCAAAGGGCATTTGGCAGGCATGACTTTAGAAACCACTTTGGTTTTTAAAACTGACTAGATTTCAAAGCCATCTTTCTGACTTCCCAGGCTTTTTATCACAATTAATCTTTTTGGTAGGCCTCTCCTTGGAGCACACACTGACCTGGGAATACAGCACTGACCTAGGTCCTCCTATACACCTCATGAACCCTATTTCAAACATCTTTTTGTGTTGGATGAAGAGTGCTTGTTCTCCAGACTCACGGGCAGAATGCTCATCACAGACTCAGAACTGTTATCTTGCCGCTGTGTCCAGCAGGGGCTGGGGCCTCACAGTCACGGATGCAGCAAAGCAGGATGAAAAGATGGTCCCTCCACTGAGGCACTTAGGGCAAATCAGAAGCAAGGGAAATAAACACCAGTACAGACAGGGAAGTAGGAAGAAAGATGGAGAAAATAACATTGCTCTTGCAACTCAGCTAGGCCCATAATTCCTTGAGTATGTCAAAAACAACCTCTTGCAAGTAGCAGCAGAAAGGAAGTTGTTGATAATGTTCCCCACAATGCCACAGGCATGTCCTGCTCTAATTATAGATGTTGTGGTGTCTTGGGCACGAGACAAGGGACATCACATGGACTTGCCAGACTGCTGCTGTGCAGCAAATTGCAGTGTCCAGGCCTTAAATGGTCACTGGTGATAAGCACTGGGGCTTTCCAATGGTGACCACTGTAGATAGTTTGTGGTCAGAAGAATGGCAACCACAGTGAAGAGCTTTCAAATTGTCATTTAAAACAAAAGGTAAAACCAGCAGGAGTCTGTGGGCATTTGCAAAGACATCCAGACTGTTGTAGGGAAGACAAGGCAGTTACTGAGGCTGCAGAAATTGCCCATTCTTTACCAATGTCCTCAGTTAACAGAGCTATTTTTAAAACTAAAAAAACCTTGTGATTTTTTTTCCTTGCAGTTTTGTTAAACATTGACCAACATTTTTCATGACATCCAACCTTTGCTTTCATTTAGTTTATTTGGTTATAAACTAACCTCTAAGGGTCCGCAGCTAACTCTGCTACTCCCTGGTACATAAGGCCCAGGGCCAGATCTGTACAGGCTCCTCTGGGACAGCTTAAGCTGAGGTTTTACTCTTACCTCATGGGGAAAGGATGCTGTCTTTCTGATGTGTTTTCATTTGGAGCTCTCACAACATCTCATGATTCAGATGTCTTCGATGTCAGCATGTGTGAGAAAGTTCAATAAATCCAAGCGTTGCTGGGTGAGGCTGGGCAAAGACAGGTTTGGACCTAGCTGGTCCAGATGAGAGGTTAATCTGGAGCAAAGGCAGCTCCTCGTCCTCACTACAAGTGGCAATTGCACTGCACTGAATTGGCCTATCCTCTGTTTAAGGATTCTGCATGGGGTTTCGCTGCTTGCCCCATACCCACTTTATTATTGGGAGAGAATGGAGGTAAAGGAATTATGTAGGCAAAGGAATCATGTCACATATTTAATAGTTTTGACGATTTAAAGACCCTGTTTAAAACTTTCTTTACCTAGGACACCTTGTGCACAGCTTCCTCTCTCTCTCTGAAGAAGCAGGATGTGTGGGATGCTGCATGCTCTCCACAGAGGGCTGTCAGAGGCTCCAAGCTGCTCGGTCAAGCATGAGGGAAGATATTCATCATGCAACCACATGTGGGGGAAAACAGCTGGGAAAAATGAAAACACAGAATCTGTGCCTCAGCCTGCAAGATCCCAAGGGCAGTAGGGAGCTTTTTTAAAGGTTCACTGAGGCAGTCATAGCCTGGGAAGAGTGTCTGGCTCAGGGAGTGGGGCAAAACAGTGTTTGGGCCCTGTGTGCAAACATCAAGGTTTGCTGGATATCAGGGTACCTGAGGACAAGAACCAGGAAACAAACTCCACTCACAGTGGCTCTGGAGGAAACAGCTGGAAAGGGAACCACATAGGATAATGCAGAATGTCCTTTGGCACCGACACAGCCGTCCTTTACTGTATCATATTCAAACCTACTCTTGTTTGGGGGACTGGAGTCCGAGCTGGCAGCTGGCAGCCTGGAAGGTAGAGCCTCAAATGTTACATTCCCTGTAAAAGTGGAATGGAGCCTGTAAAAGTCCTCAGGCTCATGCAATCCATCATCCAAGATGGCTAAGGCAGTAAAAGTAATGATGGTCATCTCCACTTAATACGCAGGAAAGCAGATGGCTGAGAGAGAGAGAAATTACTTATTCTAAGTCACTTCAGGGAGTTCAGCCCCATTTCCCAAGCTGAATTAGCAGGTAAGCAAGTGTCTCCTCGGAGAAAAGAGTTTTCACAGCAGGGGCACCTGCTCATTAGAAAGGAACCAGACCTTTGCTTATTTTGCTTCCTCACTGGTTTCATGCAATGAGCTTTGGTCTTCTGTCAACTCAGTGCTTTCTTGTTTGTAGTCTTCTAATTTTGAAGGAAGGTGTTTTGCTGACATTCATACAATATAACTGTTTCTCATGTCAAATCCATAGAAAAGTTTTGAAGTTGCTGTTTTGTGCTTATAAATGGGCTCCCTTCTCAGTCCGTGCAGGACTGTGATGCATAAACCAGGCGTGACTTCTGGTTTTGCAATCAAAAGCACAGGGTATTGAATTTCCAGATTGAATATCTAAATAAAAGAGGTCACATCAAAGCTTCATAACTCAGGCAAGGTAACATACACTAAGAGCTGGGAGCCAAATGGGACTGAAAAAATGTTGATGAGTCAAGTATCTGTTCATGTACTCCACCTACCTCGCTATCTATAATTCAGCTGTAAGAGGAAATAACTTCTAGCAGAGGACTGTATGGTCAAACAGATGATGTATGTCCCTTCCCCAGCCTGTAAGTTGTTGCAATCAGGAGAGGGCTGTACTTTAGACATACTGGTGCTGGAGGGAGAATGTAAATAGATCTGTGGATTAAATAATCTCTGGCTCTGCATGGCTGGAAATGAAAGACGGTTTTTCTCTAGGTCACTGTTAGAACAAGCAACGCTGCCACTATAGTTTCCTTTCTCTGCCTGGGAATTTGAGCAATTGGCAAGGGTCTGTACACTGCAGATGACATCCTTGGCTTTTTTCCTTGTCGCACAGCTACGGAAGACGCAGGACGCTGTCCTAGAAGAAAGCAGTAGTGGCTTAAGCTGACAATACTCTGGAGCAGAGTTGTTTTTTTGGCTTCCTTCCTGAGCCAGACTTTGCTACCAAAATGTCACCTGAGCTATCAGTTCCTTGCTGTCCCGTGTACAGACTCCTTTCTGCCAACTTCGGTGTGTTTATACCCAGATGGATGCATTCGCCGTGCCTGCGGGCTGTGACAAGCAGCTGGCTATGGGACACCCTCCTGCTGTCCTCTAGTGGGTGGATGTGGAAGAGCTCGGGCACGCTGCAATGCCCCAGCCCTGCTGGGAACATTGGGTAAGAGTCACAGCTGAACGTGGTCAATGCCAACACGGCAAGGCTCCAGGTGTCCCGGCAGTGACCGCAGTGAGGACCGAGAAGGCTTAGGGGGCAGTGAAGGAGCGCTCTCCAGTTTTCTTTCTACCACTTGGGTAAACTGCATGTTTGAAGCAAGTGACTGCTGTTTTTATAAGGCATTTACACATTGAATGGATTACATGAATGCACAGATTAGGTCGATTCCTCCCCACTCTTGCTCTAAAATGGTGCAAGTGTCTTTGCATGTGTCTTTCTTCAGTCACAGAAGAGGCCACCTTGTGTGGGACAAGACAAGTTCCCTGCAGAGGAGCAGCCAGGACCAACCAATGGTTGGAGCAGCATCGAAGAGTTGGTGTGGAGGCTCCAGATTACCCTGCCTGCTTGCTCATTTCCACCCATGCAGAGCTCTGCAACATCCACACGTTTGTCCACAGCCAGCTGAGGTGGACTTTAGGACCACCTTGGTGGCCAGTAATTCTGCTGTCCAGGTTTTTTTGAGCTTTCTTGCAGCATGGCGGAGCTCACCTATGAGCTTCAGCAAAATGCTTTATGCTTCAGTAATATCACAGCTGGCCCTGGGTTTGAGAAAATCCTCTAGTTTGTAGGGATTTGGAGACCACTGAGAGCCTTCATCCTGCATGAAAGACAAACTTCCAAGAAGTCAGGCCTTCTCTAATGTATGTGAAGAGCAGTGTGTATGTGTGAGTAAAGCATGAGTGTGTTAGAAAACTTCCTGAGCACACGCACCAGCTGGGCATAGCTGGGCTGCCAGAGGAGGAAGGATGAGCAAACACAAGGGTACCAGGTGCTGGCCAGCTGCTGACCAGGGGATTGACAGTGCTTGGGACTGGCAGGATGACTTGGTGACAGGACCTATATGGGACAGAAATGAATCAGGCAACCATAGCTTCTTCCCTCTCATTGATCGGTAATTTTTAAGACTAGAATTTCCAGTAACTGAACTTGGAAAACCTTTGAAAAGCCTAAGAAAACTTACAGTTTAAAATTTTGCCATAAGAGGGCAGTCTGAGATAACCACATAAGCAAGTTATGTTGCAAGGCCCTGAGTTTTTCTTCCTAAAAAAATAAAAGGAAGATTGATAGGAATTAATGACTTGTCTCAAGCTGAAGTCTTATATTAAACTTTAGAAGGGATTTTTGCAACTGGTGACAAAAAATGAGTGTAAAAGGGAAGCATTTGCAATAAACACACATTTCTGTTCTCCTGGAAGAGACATAAAATGCTGTCTGAGTCCTAAACCTCAGGAGTCAGAGGGATGAGATTTCCTCTTTGCACAGCTGTATTCTCCTACTAGGAATGAAGGTTTTGAATTTTCCTTTCAGTGGAAAAACTATGTGGTCTAATGTGGGGAGTGAATCACAGCAGCACATGCTCATGGTGAAAGAGCGGAGTAACTGCAAGACAGGGATGGGGCACTATGGCATTTTTAGAGAAGTGTTTATAAGGGGCTCTGAGGTCTTGCTCAGGTCCTGCCAAAAGGGGGCTGGCAGCCACGACCCTCCTAGTTCCTGCTGAGTTGCTCCCAGTGCACATAATCTCTAATGTTGAAAATGCCAGTGTGGTACCGGACTTTAAAAGGTTGCCTGCTGCTAGTCTGATTGCTGGAGTCTGGAAGGCAAAATCTCATCCTCTTTAAGCCCCAACTTATCTTTCTGTTGTTCTGGGCAGGGCACTTGTGTCCCCTAAGCATAAGCCACTGATGAATGGATGCAGGATACTTCCCACAGCGTCGTTCAATGACTGCCTCTTGCAAAGTGCCTTAAAATGCCGCCAGCACTGCTCTTCCGTGTCAGATATAGAATGCAGTGGCATTCCAGCCCTTGATTGCTGTTGTTGGCCCCTCCCTGGCACAAAAAGTAGAGGAAAAGAGGATTAGAACTGCAGTGGCTGCTGCCTCTCAAGGTACTGCTGAGGGACTGGTGGAGCAGTGGCAGATAGCACAACTCCAAAGCTGGCTGCAAGCACTTCAGGTCCAGAGCTGAAAGAGCTGGTGGGATGCCACCTCTTCTTCCCTCCTCTGCCTGGGCATCATGGTGGCTCAAAGCAAGCACAAAACATCTTTTGTTAAAACATCCTTTTGCTGTGCTCTTTGTCCAATACATTTTACACTTTGTTAGCTCAGACAAATTCATTTGCTTCATGGTGCAGCTCAAGGGCAGCTGTTCAGTCAATAAAAAAACTAAAAGAGAGCGAATGTTGTTTATGCCCTAATATCACCCTGGAAGGCAAAACCAATTAATCTTGGCCCTTCCTGCAAGAAGAACCACAAAAGGAGGCAAACACCAGAGAGGGCTGGTGACAGTGTGATGCTGGAGCACAGAAGCAGGCTGCATTCAAACCACAGCAGCACTTAAGGGTGGGAGACTGAATCCCTGGCCTCCAGGGTGTGAATTGCACTCCACTGTCCTTGGTCGAGCCCTGCTGTCCCTCTCCTGCAGTGATGAGGTGACATAACTTGTCTTCTGGTAATATAACCTTAGCTTCTTGTCTTGAACTCAATCTCTCCAGTATATATCAACCTAGAACTAATTTTGTCTGAAATGAAGTACTGGTTTGTATGGGAATGGGCAAGGTTATAGCAAACTACAACTGGACTCGGCCATAGCTTTTGGATGCAAAATTAACTCTGATTTTATTTCAGTAGTTCCAGTTAAAGGTTGTTTGCTGTGCATTTTTCAATGTTGAGATGAGTGGAATGTTTCAAGAGTGGAAACCAAAAGTATATAAAATATTTGCTAGTCCCTCCTCAGGTCTGCTTTTACTATAGCATATAATGCATGGCATAAATTGTTAAAAGTAAAACACTAGATACTCAGAAATAACAGCCTGTGGGAGGAAGGACTTGGAAACTACCCAAGATGTTCCAATCTCAAAAATCTGAAAAAAAAAACCCCACATGGATTTCATGGATGTGCTATCGGCATGGTTTTTGGCTGTCATGGCAAAAAGAAAAAGAAAGAAAGAAAGAGAGAAAGAGCCCTTTTTTTAAACTCAAGTTCACAACATGTTATCCTTAATAAAACTGCGCCGGGGAAAATCTAAGGTAAATCAATACACACCCCATCGCACTGTAATTACTGTGTTAAATACAATTAAGTGCTTAACAAGTAGTTACAAATAGAGATGATCTTGCTTTTAATGAGTGGAGACGTCTTTAACGAAAGTGATCCTTTGCCATTTCTGTCTACATTTAAACTTTAAAACTGAGGGAACAGGCAAATAGCTTCACAATCCAAAGAGAGTTTGCAGTTCGCTATAAATGCACACATAGGCTTCATAGGAGCCAAGTGAACTCCTCAGCTGTATATGGGCAGATTCCTTAAATCAGTGCAGTCATGCTCACAGAAGTAAAAAATGGACCTGTCATCTCTGAGAAGCAGTTAGTCCACTGCTGTGCTCCCATGGGAAAGGGAAAGGCAATTTTCCCAACAGAAGGAATTGCTCCATAATGTGAGAGGTCATTGAAATGCAAGTAACAAACCAAAACAGATGAAATATGTGCAAAGTAAATAGATCAAAGACATTGAGATAATTAATTACCGGCGGTCTAGTTCTCCGAGAAAGACCATTCATTCACAAAGAAGCCACTGTACCCGACACTTCCCAATATTGGTGTCTACAGCACGCATTTACTGATGCTTGTTAATGAGTAAAGGCAGAATTATTATGCCAGATAACTGTCTGCCCTAAAAGTTTATGTTCTGTTACCATAATGCCTTGGCCTACAAATAAACTCCACTACATTCATAACATTTTAGTTTAAGAAAAAGTGCCAAGTCCATTTTGTGTTTACTAGTGTGGAAGTTTTGATCTCTAAATGCTAGTCATTTGTGAGTTTCCACAGCCATTTCAAAAGAAAACTCAGCCGTATTTTGAACTCAAATTCTCTTAATTCTTAGTGCCTGGGTACCCATCTTTTTAATCCCATTAGCACAGCAGGAATATTTCTGCTGCAAGGACAGCAAGTGTGGAAAGGATGAAGTCCTTTCAGCCAGTCCTAGTGCTGGCTCTTTGGCTGCCCACACGCTGAGATGGCTCTCTTTCCCTGAGGAATTACTGGAATGATAAAAAATGGACTAAATTTTCTTCTGTGCTGCACACCCTGGTCTGATGGGGACCTAAGCACCTTGAAGACACAGCAAAGCTTGTGGCTACAGGGCTATTTCTGCAAGGAAGAGTGTGATAGGAACCAGGTGTGAGCAGTAAATGGTAGTTGCTCTGAGACTGCAAACCCAAAGGTTTTCCATGTGGGAGGATTTGCTGGGAGCAGGCAGTAAGCTGGAAGGCACCAGGAGTGTCGAGAGAAGGATGCTGATTGCTACCCAGAGGCAGCACCTACCTTCTGCAGAAAACACTAACGGCTTGTTTTAGTCACTAGGTTTCTCTCTTTGAAGAGTAACATTTGAAGCATCCCAGGGAAGCTGCATGTTTCTCAGGTTTTCTGAGGGATGCTGAAGATATTCATCCACCCATTCCCAGCATCTTTTTTGCCGTGACCTTCAGCCCCTAATTTTTACTCCTAAACATTTCACAGGTGACTGAAGGCACAGGGCTGGAGGTACAGACCCTGCAATTTCTCCCACTCCTTAAAGGAAAGCAACATGCTTTCCTGAGGAGAGAACTGTCATAGCACGAAGATGTCCAGGCTGTAGTGGGGAGGTCAGGGCAAGCGATAGGAAAGATCTCTCATGTCCGTAGATGTTAGCAATTTGGGACTTTCATATGTTAACAATTTGGAACTTTCAGCATCCCAGCTCTAGTTCTGCATCCCCTAGAAACTTCAACTCCACTTAGGTGAGACCATGGTCTTGTGGAGCTGCCTGGAAGATGCGTGGTGCCATGCCTTGGGATTTCACCCACTCACACGGGATCTGTGAGCCCACCAAGGGATGGGCCAAGTGACTCCACCAGCTGTGGCAGGAGAGTTAGGGGACAACAAGGGAGTGAGAGGACAACAGCCCTGTTCCCCAAACACCTGGGGAGCAGGACTGGGAGAGACGCCAGGAGAGCTAAAGAGGCTTGGAGGAGAAGGGTGAGTGATGGCCAGGACCTGAGGGAGGACAACTGGGGATATCTGGAGAGAAGGAAGCTTCTGATGTGGCTGCAGGAGCTGGGAGGGTTCTGGGAAAAGTGAGGGTGCACAATACAGTGGTCCAGTTGGCTGTGGACAAGACTGGGATGATACCTCGAGGGGAATGGAGGTGCATGTGAGGGGCAAAATTGTGCTTTGCAGCATGTGGGATGCAGTGTTGGGGTGGAGTCGTCTTTCCTCACCCTCTCCTTTCTTTTTTTGTTTCCAAAAAAAGTCAGCTGTCACCTGGATGGATGCATGCTTGTATGAATGGATGGATAGATAATTGACAAGGAGTGATTGGTTCATCCTCTTCCAGATTACCCCGCAGACAATTATATCCCAACTGACCATGTTCAAATCAGATGGGCTTTCAAGTCTGAAAATTTGTCACAGATTCTCTCTCCCTTTTAACATCTCAGCAACTATAACAAGAATGTGGATAAAGCACTATTTTTATGAACATGGGGGATGCAGCACATCAGCTGTGTGCCTATGGGCTTCATATGTGGCAAAGACCCCACAACTGTCAGTACACAACTGCATCTCCAGCTCTAACACTCTCCCAGAACAGTGTTCTCCCACCAAGTTAATAGAACCTAAGCGAAGGGATTTAAGGAGCAGCAAGCGATAGGCTTAGTGTGAAGTGTGAAGGCTTAGTTTACTTTGTTTAGCATAGACCTTTAATTTTAGCCACCACAAATATAATAAGGCCTTTTCTTTATTTATCTATGCAGCCATGGGGCAGAAAGGGCAGAGGAGCTTAAAAGACTTATTCATGCAAGCAGGCTGCTGGGCTGAGTCCTCTATTTACATACTGCGAATGTGTTTCATTCACATTAATGCAATGTGAAGGAAAATGGATGCAAATTCTGTATCTCCATCTCTATGGAGGTACAGAGGCTGACAGCGCAAACAGAGGCCAGTAATATTGCTATTTTCCCTTCCACTAAATGGAAAACTCACCTACACAAAAGGGCTGAAAGTGTTTTCTAAGCCATCCCAAATAGAACAAAAGTTGCTCATGTTCTGTGGCTCAGGGACTGCTATAAAAATTCTCCGTCATCTTCCTGCCTGTTCTATTTCAAGCAGAATGATTTCCCAGCTAAGGGAAAGATAGTTTGAGACATTATTAGCATTTTTCAAGAATTCCTGCTCCCAGTCTCTTGCTTGTGCCAGGCAAATTTGTTTTGCTGAACTTCGGCACAGTTTATGCAGAATATTTCCAGGTATTACAGGCAGACTTTTGGGCTGTAGGTTGGTGAAACCTTGGTACAAGCACTGAAAAAAGGCAAAAACATAAATCGTCTTTGCAAGGTGCATCTCTGAAGTTGTTTTCCTGTATCCATGCACCTTTCTCCTATTGATACCTGTAAGCCAGAAACAAACTGGGTTTTTAAGATAAGAAGAATTGAAAAATCAAGGCTGAAATAGCTGCTTTGCCTCCAGAAGCCTGTGGCAGAGCTGGGGGAGGAGTGCTGCATGTCAGGGTGCCACCTATTCTTGGGGGTGCTCCAGCAGCTGGAAGTGCTGTGGAAATTCTGCCAGGGTCATGGCCAGCTCTCACCAGCCCCTCCCAGCACCTGGGGACATTCAGCAAATGCTTATGAAGCTGTGACAACCTCTCAGCTGCTCTTGCAGGTGCATTTGGTGCCATGCAGAAGCCCAGAGCAACGTAGCCCCGTCATGCTCGGCCACTGTAGCTATGGATTCTTGAGCCAGGACTCCGTGCAGTGCCTTGGGTGCCATTGTGGGAGGACAAATCAGTAAAGCCTTTCCTGCTTTTGCATCCTGTCCAACACCAGCACCCATCTCCAGCTCCATCACAGACAAAAATACCCTGTTAACAGCCTGTCAATCCCACTGGGTGATGATTCCTGAAATAACACCTCTTCCCACCCCTCCTTGCCTGGAGCGGGCTTATTTGCCGGCTCTATTCAACACAAAGACTAACCTGCACCATGGGAACACCTATTTAAAGATATACTTTTTCAGCTGTTTCTTTTCATAGCTGAAGTGCCTGGAGAAAGGCCAAGAGTGATTCTCAGGCATCTCTGAGCTGCTGGGCAATTCAGTGATTCTCAGGCATCTCTGAGCTGCTGTAGGAGAATCAAGGGTAGGGGAGTCAGGGTGGCAGAGGATCAGTTTTATCTGGCTCACAGTTTTACACTCACTCTTTCCAGGAACACTTTCTTAACTACTCTGGTTCAAAAAGTGCATTTCTTTGCTCAGCCATCGTTGCTTTCCAGCTCATTTTATGATTTCTGTCTTGGCTTGAATATTTCAAAGAAGGATGTGTGCTGGGAAGCCACTGCTGGAAAGGTGCAGCCTTCCTTCTTGTCTCTCAGGGACTACCAAGGCTCCAGAGACCAGAACACATGTTTTTCCTACTGCACAAAACATTTTGAATGTATGCTAAAAATGTTAATACATTATTGAAGGGCCTGGAATTCTTCCTTCAGGTGTGATGCCTTTAGGCCATTTGTGCTTCACACACGATTGCAGGTAAGGGCTTGTTACACTGCCAGAAACATGCACTTCATGAAAAGTTATTCACTGTCCTATTATAGTCAATAAGAGAGCTCAGCAATTGCTCAGCTTCAACATACCCTACTTTTTCCTCAAAAGCCTTGCTCTGGAGTCAGAGCTGCTGTGAGGCTCAGGCAAGAGGTTCATCTTTCCTTTGAGGAAGACCCTACATGGGTGCAAACATTCCAGGACCAGACTGGCCGATGTGGGCTCCTGGTAAAGCAGCCAGGAGATGTGCAATGAGCAGGACGTGATGGCAGCAACAGGAAGGACCCCAAGAAGGAGGAGGAGAGGGCACTGTATAGCACCAGGAAAAAAACCTCTGGAAATAGTAAGTGATGTTGGGGGGAAGGCACCAGATTTTGCCCTCTCTCTGACTGTGTACCAATATAATTTCACTGTTAGGTCCTTGCTAGAGCTGCACAGTCACAGTGCCACAGTTCAAAGCGGCAAAGAGGTTCCCCAGGAGGTCGGGGATGTTCCTGGGTGATGGAAGGGCAGGTGTTCTGTGGGTGCCAAGTGTGGCACCTCTCACCCAGGGGTCTGGCAGGTCCAGACACAGCCTGTGGGGATCCAGTCAGTCCCTGTGGCCCAGTGGGACCTTGAGCTGCTTTACACCAGGAAAGGTTAGTGGCACAAGCCCTTGTGCTTGCAGAAGCTTCTTACTGCTCTCAGCAGCTTTGCAGAAGTTGGCTATAAGTTGGCTGCTCAGGTAATACCCCAGTGGAGTGTCCATCTCAGGATTCCCTGGGTGACTTTGCGTTTCCTTTCTGGCTAGCTTTGTCATCAGTTGTGGTGTGGCTATTTCTTTCTGATTGCATACTATTAGTTAAAATAGTCCCATACTGGCTCATCTTTATCCTGAAGCCTCAAAGAGCCTGCAGGCTCAGTTCTCAGGAAGGTGCTGATCAATACCGATGGACAAGGGCTGGAGTTCCGCGGTATATGTGAATCAACATCAGGTTTCATTTGGGTTTCTCAGTTTAGGTTTAACTTCAGGCAATTTGAAGATGTTAAGATAGCAGAGGGCACATTCCCAGGTAGCTGCACTCAACACATAGGCACAGGCTTTCTTGCTGGATGTTGGCAGGGTCTTATTGTGTATCCATAAGCAGCATCTTGAGGGACAATGCACAATCAGGGCCTCAGAGTTCATGAAAAATTTCCACTTGCAAGGAGATGGATCCATATGGCTTTGCAGAAGGGAAGGATTTTGGGGGGGATCACTGGGCTGAGCTGTATGGCTGAACCATGCTGTGTGCCTCAGACCTCACTGAGCTGGCTGGGATGTGTGTTCTCCTCTCCCACCGCTGTCCTCACCACCTTGCAGGACTGCGCCTGTGTTTTGACTCCTGAACGCGTGGCCTCAGCGTGGCCGGGCGCTGATCCCAGCCTCTCCAGCAAGCAGAGCGTGTTGTTCCGCCTGTCTGCTCACAGCTTTCGCCTTTCTTCTGTCCTTCTGCTATTCTATCGCTACCATAAAATGCAGTTCTGACCTTTTTGTCCTCAGCAAGCTATTCATTTAAAATACAAATGCTGTCCTCAAACAGCAGTCATTAATATGAGGCAGCAAATTCTCTTCTTTGTTCTTTATTGTTGATTTCCCCCCATTGGGAAACTGGGTGGCAGGAGAACTGCATAGCTGCAGGAGCAGCTTGCTAATTGTGTACTTTCAAATACTAATTTGTATGGGTTGGTTTGGTTAAAAAGGGGAAAAGAAACAAGCCAGGGGGTGATAAAAAAATGTCAAGGTTATAAACTCCACAGAAGCTCTCTGGCCTGGAATTTTTATTAATTCTTTAAATGTAAATTGCAGGCCCATGGCTGCACATCCATGCCCCCCGCGGAGTGCCAGGTAGCGTGGTGCAATTTGCCCTGCAGACCTTCGGTGCAGCAATCAAGCTGAGGAACTGAGCTCTGCCCTCGGCTGGCCGGGAGCGAGGCCGGCCAGGTGTCAGCCAGGAGCCGTTCCCAATGAGGATGTTGCTCCCGGCTGGCGCCTGGCTGGCTGTGGACAGGAGCCAGCCCCTGGCCCAAGTGGGGTTAGGCGTTGGTGGGGGCAAAAACATCTCTGCCTTTAGGGAGCTCAGGTTTGGGGTGCCATCAAGTCAGCCTTGTGTCTGTGATGGTCTAAGGGAAGAGGTGAAAGAAGTAACTCATCAAGGAGTGACACTTTTTACTAAACCAAGGGGTACAGCTGAAAAAAAGGCAAGTCTTTGAGCACCTGTGCTGAGAGTGCTGCTCAGAGATTGCCCTACATGCATCCCCATACCTGCCAGTGAAAGTGCTTACTAAACATGAACTGCAAGCTTTCAGTGTTTTGTAATGTGCCTGGATGACTTGCATTGGAAAACAAAACAAGAGTTACATATCTTTAGCTCTTTCAAGCCCTTGAGTACCAGCTCCTGCTAGGTTATTAGAAGTGGTTATTATTATTTTGAGTGGTTGTCTTTTTTGCCCGCTTCCATGTTTTTTGCCATATTTGATGTCTTCCTACAGATTCTTCCTTGCCACCAACTAATGTTTTCCATTTCTCTTTTTAAAAGGATGTTTTCAGATGCTCTCTTCTGAGAAACTTACAGTGCCCATGCATGGTACTCATGCATAGTGGGGACATTGCTGCCTGCAGCAACCAGCTCCCATTTGGAGCATTTGGACATTATTGTCACTTCATCTCCTTTCCTATCTCTGTTTCGTGCAGTCACTTGTTTGGAGAAGCTCCCTGTGCTCACCCTCAGCACCAGTACTGCCCTTGCACCCCAGAACCATGGCAGCCAGGAGCCCCTGCTGCCTGCAGGGATGTTCCCCCAGCATGGCTGCTGCCCATGCAAGGGTGCCCTGAAACGTGTGCTGAACCACTGTGAATGCGGGAGACCACCAGCCGTAAGGGCCTACTGTGCTGCTCCTGTGTGAAGCCAGACAGAAGCCAGGGCCAGGAAGGACCTTCCCAGGGCAGTGAGGGTTGGAGGGGCAGGCAGGGCACAGGGATCTGCAATTCACTGTCACACTGAGCACAGCGGCCAAAGTATCAGCAGCTAAAGATACTGGAGGGCTCCAAGGCTGTGAATGCGAGGGAGGCAAAGTCAAGGAAAAATTTTATTAACTGTGTTATTTTGTGTCTGTTTGCTCAGAACAGTAGCTGTCTCTGTTTGTTCACTCTCTTGTCACATAATGTGATACAGAGTCAAAATGGATTTTATTGTGTGCCATTTGCATCTAAAAAAAAAATCCTTCCCAGTATGTGCTACAATAGGTCACTGTTATTATTTCCCTCTCTGCTTAATAAAGTTATCATGGAAGCATGACAGCATCAAGGGAAAAAAAGCATGTGGAGGCACCAGCTCTCTCAAAAATAACTTGTATTTCTTTGATGAGAAAAGGTCAGAATCATTGACCAAGTCCTACAGCTCAAGTGGGTTTGCAGTGGAAAGCACTGTAACTGCAGCCTTGAGCAGCAACAAAACCAATATCTAATTAGAACACAGCCAAGTGTTGTGTTGGCTGGGAACTGATACCTGAAGGCTGTTTCTCAATTTATAAAGGGCAAAACAGTGGATTCTTAACAGGAATCTCAATTTTTTTGAGTTTTGTGATGCTTAATATAATTGACCAATTGACCATTTCCTTAACTGTAAGAGAAAGGATGAGTCAGTAATCTTTATGTCTTATTATTATTAAAAGAGTGTTTAATCAGGGAGTGGCAGGCAGAGAATTGCAGTGGAAGTCAGTGCTTAGCAGCTTATGAGTCATTAGGATAAACCCACGGCTGCAGTGAGTGAGGTCTGTAGCACCTCTGGTTTGCAATAGGTGACCCTTACTGGAGCTCAGATGTCTGCACGCTCAGTGAGGGATCCCCCCCTGCCCCAAACCTACAAGAAGTGGCCTTTGGTGGGCTCCAAAGCCAGACTTCATATTTTGTGACAGCTATCATGTGTGCTAGAAAACAGAATCACACAATGGTTGGGGGTTAGAAGGGACCTTAAATATCATCTGGTTCCAACTCCCCTGCCACGAGCAGGGACACCTCCCACTACACCAGGTTGCTCAAAGCGCCATCCAACCTGGCCTTGAACACTTTCGGGGATGGGAAGGTGGTGGATTCAAACCATGGAGTTTGAAGTACCATGTATTACTGGTTCTCAGCAGGCTTGTTCCACGGCAGCTGAGCTGTCATCAGCAGGCTGTGAGGTAACACCTGTGTTCCCCAGGACTGGGGTTCCTGCAGCCAGACAGGGTTCTGCCCCCACCCCTGTGGCATCCGCTGCTTGATGGTGGCCTGCTGGTGTAGGGATGGGCTGCAAATCCTCTGTCAGGACTATGGCAAGTGGGAGGTGTGGTGGTCTTACCACGTGAGCACTGCCAGTTGTGAAAGCCCAGCCCCATGCTGCTCCTGAGTAATGCCAGGGAAGGAGGACAAAATCCTCCAAAGAAGACAAAGGGCACAACACTTCTCCTCCAAACTCTGGTTTCCCCAGAGCCCTCAGACACTGCAGTCTTCTGGGAGAAAACTTCTTTGGACAGCACTTAGTATAATCCAGCACCAGCATCCACCAACAGAGCGCAATTCTGCACCAGCTTGAGAGGGGGAACTGGGAAGACATGTATCTCCATAGACTACAGATAATTAAAATGTTTCTTCAGTTTAATGAAGAAACATTCATAACATTACAGAAATTATACTAAAATTATGGTCACACTCGTATTCCTTCGCCAGCAAAGCAATAGGCTTTCTTTGCTACAATCCACTCAGAAAAAACCTTCCTTAACATAACATGAAAGCAAAATCCTTGCTTCCCCAGGTGAGGGAAACTTGGAGATTACTCATGCAGGTCTATTTTTCAGGATGCCTTCAGATAATCTGTTCCTCAGAAGAAGCTGTGCTGCTAACTCACTTTGCAGGAATAACAGTGCAGGAATTGTAACATGAAGCAAGAAGTTATCACAGTTGTGGATTTGAGTTTGAAGCTGGCATCCAGCTGGCAGAGACTGGATGACTATTAAATATGTCAACAGCCCCAGATGAATGCCAGGATAGCCTTGTGAACAGGAACTCCTGATGGTGTTTTTTCTTGTACTGTTGCTATTTTAGTTTTTTGATTTCTTGCCATTTTGGATGTTACATAGAGGATAAAAAAAGACTCTGCTAGAGAAATTAGAGTCTTGGAAGGAAAAGAAGGAGAATGCCAGCTGGTCTTGCCCCTGGCTAGTATAACTGCAGTGTATTTGACTTTTTTCAAGTCACAGAGGGTTTAAATGACAGGTATGGTATGGCCTCAGTGTGTGTCATCATCTGCTGGGTATTCAAGGATTTCTAAGGATTTAAGCTCGCCTGTTGTTTGAATACAGGATGAGCAGTGATTTCTGTTCTCTGGCATGTATTGTGTTTCCCTGAGGGTGGAACGGGAGACTGGAATTTAAAGTGAATCTCATTTATTTAGTATTTCCCCTTACAAAAGCAGGGAGTTTTCCAAAGCTGACTGGAGTGCAGTCATTTGTGGAGAACAACCCGTGGCTGCTACCTGGGTTATGTCGGCATGTAACAATACCTGTCTGCCCCATGAATGTCAGACAAAGCTGTCATAAATCTTGAAGGTCAGGCAGTAAAATTAATGGGAATTGCAGAGAGCAGGACCTTGTCAGCTTCATAATAGTGCTGAGGGTGGAAAAAAATTTCTCATGGTTTCCTTCAGGCTTTAGGTAACCCACCTACTGATGCTCAGTGGCCATTATCCAATTGTAAGTGCTTTTTGCTCAGAAGAATTCAGTCGTTATTGCTTTTAATGTGTTGAATAGTCAGCAGCATGGAGCACAGGCAAAGGAGCAGACCCCACTGCAGGCTGCGGCAGGAGTCCCACGGATCGTCTCCTCTTGCCCGTCGGGCTGGAATTTCTCTGCAACATTGCTGGTGTTTTGTCATTTGCAATAATGCTTTGTCATTTCAGAGGTGACCGGGGCGCAGCCGGGGCCCGGCCTCTTCCCTCTTCTGCCTTGTCCAGCTGATGGGTATCAGCCAGAGGTGGGGCGTCCTGTTTATGTCCCCGAGCAGGACTGGGAGTGCTGGCCCGTCCCACCGGCACCGCCACTGTCCCTGGTCCCTGGTCCCTGGTCCCTGGTCCCTGGTTCCTGGTCCCTGGAGCTCTGCCGCCGGGGCTGCTCCTCGGAGCGCCGGGGCCGGGCTGTTTGTCCGAGCAGCGGTGCATTGTATTTACAGCGCCTTTCGGGGTTTCTGCCGGTCACCCGCTGTGACCAGGGAAATATTTTTATTCCCCCTCCGCTGCATAACTTGGCTTCTGTTTTCTTGTTGTTGTTTTTTTCCTCCTGCCTTTGTAGATGTTGGCAGCGGCCAGGGCCAAGTCACGGGGCAGGATGTGCTGCTTCTGCGGAGGTACAGACATGCTGATAAACGGCATCGTTTTCAGGAACTTCTCCGGGCGCTGGAAGGTAAGAATCTGAACCGCAGAGTTGTCAGCTCGGCTCGTGGCACAGCCCTGCACCACCTCAACCCCTCCTGACCCCCTGGCCTGGGGGCTGCCCAGGGGCAGCATCCCTCCCAAAATGTCTGTGTCAGAGGTGTTTGATGGCACAGATGGGGGTTGCTTGCACTGCAGAGTGGCTCTGGGCACGTTTACTTTGCACACACAGCTCCACATGAGCGTTTTCAACCCCTTTAGGGGACTGCGGGCTGCCTGTGTTGCCATGACGAGGTTCAGGCTCCCTTGAATCGGCCTCCCTGTTCCAGTCACACCAGCAGCTCCGGGGGCCTTCCCAAGGACCTGCTTTGGAGGTCAAGAAATGGCCTCTTGTTGTAGCTCTCTAGGGAAAGAGGCTGATCAGGTCCAGACAGCCATGCCCAGCAAGGGGTGAATGCTGAGGCTTCCTTGTCTCCTGTGGCTGGGGTCCCTCATCCCTGTATGTGCCCACAGCTGCAGAGGTGGCAGTGATGCCTTAAGAGGCCTCCTAAAAACAGAGACTAGACAGGAGTAAGGGGATAAAGGTAGGTATTTATTTGAAAGGCCTTCAAAGGTACCCCCTGGGGAGCCGGAGGCTATTGCCAAGATGGACCCCAAGATGGACCCAGCTCACAAGCTCTTCACACTTTTATAGGTTTGGTTCATTTGCATGTCAGGGTTAATTCTCCAATTAAAGCTTCAGTTAACGATGTAGTTCCCCTCAGCTTGCCCCCCTGTTTAGAGTCTTTGGTTTACACATTTTGGGCCTAGGACGGTCTGAGTGTCCTTGGAGAGCAGGCCTGGAGAGGCTTTGTTATGTCTACCTAGCAGGAGAGAGCAGAAATTAACAGGCTACAAGAAACCTCAAAGTTACACACTAAGCAGTACAGGGCTTAAAAAATATAAAAGTTAAAACCTAAGGCATCAGCAGTGTCCCTGCTTGGACCTCTGTTCTGTTTAACTTCCCTGCCCCCATGCAGCATTAGTTTAAACCCCCGCTCCTATGCCAAGATAATTTTGCTGATGTTCCTCAAGCTGCATAAGTACCTGTGCATCTTCCTGCCCCCTCACCTGCCCCTGTGGGGCAGCTGGGCAGCTGTAATGACCCCTCAGGGTGCTCCTGGGTCTCTTCTGCAGCCCTGGGGGGATCAGGGGATCCTGCTCCGACCACCATCTGCCACCAGCACCTCATGTGAGGTGAGGTGAATCTCTAGTCCTTGTTTGTGTACCTGAAATGTTTTCTCATCTCCTACAGGTGTTACTCAGATAAAGCCCAGGAAGAGATTGTGCAGCAGATTTGACCACACAGAGGCTTCACAATTGCTTGAGGTCCAGATGCGAGTTGCATTTGATGCAAATCAAGGAAAGCTGTGATGAAGAGCAGAGACAGAGAGCAAACGTATTGTTTACACACATACATCTTGAAGTTATAATGTGAGAAATATCTCCTGCTGATCCAGGTAGAGATCATTTGTGTGAATCTGCCACAGGAGATGCAGTGAGGCATGCCCTTTCCTCCAGGTTAACACCAGCCAATGGATGGTTGTTTGGTTTAGATCTTTTTTCCCCTGTTTATGTACCTCAGCATGTGTCCTGAGCCTGGAGCTGGGCTGCATTTTGCACCTGCTAGAAGGGGTGCATATCCAAGTCCACAGCAAGTCAGTTCAGGGAAATTTCACTTATGTTTGCTTTAGGAAACAACTTTATTCTTCTCAGTAATTTTCATACAGATCTGAGGGCCTTTTGCCAGCCCTAATTTCCAGATGGCTTAAAAGCCACGTCCTGTTCTAAATAACTGTATTTAATTTCTATGTATAAGTCTGAGACAAGAGGTCAAAGAAAGAAATGCTGCCAGCGTGAGCAACCTGCCTGGTCAGGGGGAGCTCAGAGACATGAGCAGAGAAAGCACCATCTGGAAAATGTGAGAGTGAGCGTGGGGATGCACATACACACACCTTCATCCACGCCCACAACCCCCCTAGACCTTTCAGCAGCCCAGCAAACTTCTTTTACATATCTTCTACAGCTGAGAAAGTGTCCAGGTAGTACTTGGAGATACCTAGAACTGCATATTGCATTGCAACAAAGCTTGGGCATGATGACATTTTTCTGGGCTACAGGACTCAACTGGGCTTAAGTGTACCCATGAGTGCGTCACACCAGTGATACATCACACATTCAAGCAACCCAGCATTATTTTTGCTCCAAAGGACCCCTAAGAGTTATGGAGAAGTGAGGAGATGGACTAGACACAGAGAGTGGCTCTCCCAAGGCCTGCTGCAGCACACTAGCCTCTTGGCCATGCTAACATTTTCAATATGCCAACAAGTTTCCCATATATAGTGTATTTTCCAGCCTTTGAGCCTTGCCGAGGCATCATTGCCTTCCCTTGAAGCAATACAAGGCATTCATGAAATTTCTGTGCTGAACTGTGGGAAAAGAGCGGCAAGAAGCTGTGACCCTTGGGTAAGAGCATGCTTTGGAAACACCGTCATCAAAAAAACAACACATCAGCCCAGAAGGCCCACAGACAGCTGATCCCCTCCAGCCTTATCAGAGAGAGAGCTCCTGTGGATGCTGAGGCAGCAGCCACCAGACATTTTTGAGATGTTTATTCTATCCTGTGTTGATATTGAAGTCAATATGATAACTAAAAATAAAGATTAAAAAAAAATACACTGCAGCTATTTGTTCCTGAATTGTTATATTTACCCATACCAGCCCAGATTTCCATTTAGGCCTGTAGTCCCAGATGTTCAGTCATTTTCAGCAACATGGTCATATCCCAGAAGATTTAGCCTGCTGGAGCAACTGTATTAAACACGCCTGTAATTTTCCACTGTAATGGGAAGATTGCATTCCTCAGGGGCGAGCAATCGCTGACTGGACAGGCCCTGTGCACATGCAGGCAGCACAGCCCTGAGTCCTCTCCAGCCTCTCACCATGGCAAGAGGGCACAGCACTTCTGCAGCCCAACAGGGTTTGGTCTGGGATGAGGAGGCTCCCATCAGCAGCACTTCCTAGGAGAGGGGGGCCATGCTGCTGGGGATCCATGGCCAGCTGCTGCTGCAGGGGTGGATGTGGCTGGGCCTGCAGGTGGCTTCTCTGCTGGCCCTCCTTGCACTCAGGGCCTGTAGGCATGGTTAGTGTCTGTAGAGGTGATCCAAAGAGAAAAATGGTCTTTAACAGAATAAAAGCAGATGTTTTACCTAATCACCTCCTGCTTCCTTATGAATGGGCTGGGCAGAGGTACCCATCGCAAAGGTCCTGCACAGCTGGGGAGACTCACTCTGCTTGCAGGTACTGGTGAGCAGGGTGTGTAAGGCCACCTCTCTGAGAGAGGATGTCGGATGTCTCTGAGTGCAGCCTCCTCCAAGAACCCGGCTTCAGGTTATTGAAAAATAATGGCCAGGTCTGTGTGGCTTATTCTGCTTTCTTCCACAGGTAGCAGTGGTGGCAGAGGACAGTGAAGAAAGCTCCACTCACACAGCGATGTGAGTTTGGTTTAGTGCCTGATCCGGACAATACTTATGGCACAGGATTTGCCTCAGAGAGTGCAAGGAGGCGTTGAAAACTAGTTGGAGCCAGGTGTTCCCTTCTCTGTGCCAAAGCATCTGCTGAGAGCTCATGTGCCAGAGAATGGAGTGCTCATGTCCACCAGCAAGAGTGAAAGAGGTGTCCCGTGAGTGCCTTGGAGGAATACAGGTTTGGATCACATGTTGCTGTGCTGGCGGGGCTATATTGATGGCAGCTGGTTCCAACACACCTGGCTTTACCTCCTCCAGCCCAAGCACGTGTTACCAACGTGACTCACTCCTGCAGTGCTGACAGACAACCAGGAGCATGGGGGCTCTGGCAGGCAACCCCAGCCCCTATCACTGGCCCCGGCCACAGCTTACATCTGGTCTCCAGCCCTGGAAACAGCATGGCTGAAGACTCCACCATGCTTCCTTCAGCAGCAGGGAGGTACTTGCTCTTTAGGTGCAGGTGAGGCATAAGGACAGCATGAGGATGCTCTAGTGAGAACTGTGGCAATTCCCATCTTTGGTTCCTGAAAATTCAGCACTCACCTCTGCTCCCCTCTTGACAGGAGCAGAATAATCCAGAAAGGGCAGCCTGGCCTCAGCTGCCAGCTTTGCCTGCATCAGTGGGGCAATTCTGGAAGAAAAGACCCTTCTGTGGGTGCTGTTGCCAACTCTGATTATGAGTTGGTCTGGGTTGGTTTTCCTGCCACTAATTTTTGTCATGCAGAAGGACTAGTCAAGGTGTTGCTCCTCCTGGAATCATCAAACAATACATCTACTCTTCAGGTGGGCAGAGACAGACATCCTCTTCTCATACACATAACAGAGGGGAGTAAACAGATAAACCAGACAGGCTGCTTCCATTAACTCACTGAGATGCAAAGACTTACTGTCCAAAGAAGCTTTTCTTGCTAAGGAGAGCCTGGCTGGCCATCTTGTGATCTTATATGAATAGAGGGATATAAAAGGTCTAGAGGGTAAGTCCTGTGAGGAGTGGCTGAGGGAGCTGGGATTGTGCAGCCTGGAGAAAAGGAGATTCAGGGGAGACCTTCTCTCTCTCAACAGTCACCTGAAAGGAGACAAGACAAGACAAGAGGACATAGTCTCAAGCTGTGCCAGAGGAGCTTCAGGTTGGACATCAGGAAGAATTCCTTCACAGGAAGGATGTTAAACATTGTAATGAGCTGCTCAGGGAGCTGGTGGAGTCACCATCCCTGGAGGTGTTCAAGAAACAGCTGGACATGGCACTTAGTGCCATGGTCTACCTGATCAGGTGGTGATTGGTCAAAGCTTGGATTCAATGATATCAGAGGTCTTTTCCAACCAAATTGGTTCTGTGATTCTTTGATATCCAGCTCACCCGGTCCTGGTAATGGGACACTTCTTCCAGCCAAAATCCCCTGACAGAAATTTCTTATAGGCAGATTTGCCCCATAGAAGTTAACCTCTTTCCTCCATAAAACCATCAGTGCCCAGCTCCAAGGCTAGGACAGGAGTCAGAAGATGCCATCAGCAGCACTGCCGACAAAGCCATCCTGGTTTCCTACAGTGCTCGAGCTGGCTGGGATGGTGGGCTCACACCCTCCAGCTTTCACAAGGTCACATCAACTAGCCATTGCAAATGTATTTTTAGTGGCATTAAAATAAAATGAAGCTAAAAATATGTCAGGTGGGTAAACCCCCAGTTTTAAATCAGAGCTATTGAAGGCTCTCAGTCTCTGAGTGCCTCCATAGGAGAGCCTGTCCCTGCACTCTGCTCCGCCAGGGAGATGGGCGCTGCTGCAGTCACTGATTAACCACCCGCCCGGGGGAGCTGCTGCCCACACTGTGGATTATATCTTGACCCCCTGGCCACTAATTTCTGATGCTTGACTTCACCCTGCAGTATTTTTATAGACCTTTTGCCACAGCACTTGTTTCCCACAGCCTTTTCTTTCCCCTTAGTAGTTTCAAATCTAGGGAACAAACCTTATTTCTGCCATCTCTGACTTGCTTCTTATAAGTACCTGCTCTGCAGCTCAGCCTTCAAGACTGTGTGGATGCAAGGACCTGGCCAGCTTTGAAAATATATAGGTACAATTCCCCTTCTTACGAGAAGAGCTTATAAACCTCCCAAAACAAGAGGTGAAATGGGATTTTTGAGGGCCATCCGTGCTACTTCACTTTTTATCACGTGTTGGATTTTACCCCTCAACCAAAGAGGAAAATATCCCCCATGGCAGCTTCTTCTCACCCAGTGCAATTTTTGCTTGTGCTCTCTAGTGCAGGCATGAAGACCCCGCTGCCATTGGCATAAGCAGTAACAGGAGAAGATGTTGAAATCATAATATATTTATTACATACATGAGATAAAAAAAACACATTACCAAAATAGTATCTTTTTTTTGTGAGTCCACAGGACCTTGAAAGAAAAATACATACGTAAAGTGGATTGGTAGACTTGTGACGTTTCTGGTGTTGTATGTCTTCCTTCCCCTCACACTCATGAACAAAATTACACTCTATACAATGTGGTTTAAAGATGCTTTACAGAAAAGATATATTTTAGTGCTGAAAACTGCAGTAAACTGTGCTATATTTCATACTGGTGTTAATGAGGAAGTATAATGGCTGTATATATTGCAAACAATAACACAGAAGAAGACAAATAAAATGTTCAGTTTTAAATACTAACATAAAAATAAAATAAACTCTAGGCCCACCATGAATCGCTGGGTTGTGATATGTGAATGCAAGTCCTTTCCATTCTCCACATCCACTCCTTTTTCTGCAGTTGGAGTTTTTCTCCTCCGGCAATTGCATTTTAATCTCAAAGTCTCTTCTTCTCCTCACTCTGTTTGCAAAGTCTTGCTGGCATCCTGCCCACGGGGTCCAAGTGCTGGTCTGAAGCTGGGACTTCAGTGCAAATACTTTATCTTTCAGACTGCATCCTCAGATATTCTGAGTGGCCAGTGCCAGGCTGGCCGTTCCCTTTATACTGTCAACGCTGTCCAACTGCGGGGGGTCTTCAGGAGTGCTTCTGTTTCCGGGAGTTTTTTCACGTGCCACCTTCAAGTTCTTCTTTCCCCAACACAATCAGACTTCCTGCACTGTGAAGTGGCAGGTAGTAAAGTGCTTTATACAATGAAATATTTACACTAGGGCTAGGTTCATTTTTTAACACTTCAAGGACAAAAGCTCAGAGACGCTGCACCCTCTGCAGCCATGCAGTGGGTGGAGAGCTGGCCTCTGCCCTGCATCACGCCTCTGCCAAGGCAGAGGGATTCAATTCACTCCAGCAGCTCCCTCCTCAACACCGTCAGCAGAGAATCTAGCCCCTGAAACCTTCAGCAGGGCAAACAGGTTAAAAGCAAGTGGCACCCAATTCTCTTTGACAGGTGCCATGTCCTAACCTGTAAGGGGGTGTTTCTAAAGAGTGGTTGTCATTGCCACGCTGGTGCCAGCACCTACCCACTGCTGTGGCCATTGCCTTCCCCACAGCATCCTCTGGGAGCCTCTGGAAGTCACTCAGGATCCACACTAGTGGCACTGGCAGTGTTTTGCTTCTCAGCAGCAGCTCTTCCAGGGTGACAATTTAGTCTTGGGTGATCAGTGGCTTCATGAGAGTTGCTCCAACATTGCACTGGAGCGAGACAAGCATCCACCGCCTTTCCTTTTGTTTCCGTCAACATAACGAGGAGCAGGGCTCAGATGAGCCCCTGACAAGGAAGCTATAGGCAAGTGAAAGAACATTGGCCAGAAAGGGTTAAATTAGACAGCTCCTACAACTCTGAATGCCTCACTACATGTTTTGGCACTATTTTCTTACATTCCAGTTTTCATGCTAGAGGTCTCTCTGCGGAGGCTGTTGCATTTTGTGCATAAAGAAATGCCCTAGGCAGCTGCACACCTCTAGTTGCAGTCTCTTTTCAAAATCTCCAAGACCTTTCTTCCGAGAGCTGACTTCCACTGATGGACAAAACTTTTCATGTTGACAATGAGCCTGCCCGTTCGGACGTCCTCGTGTCCTGCCACAAGATACTCCAAGCCTGCAAAGCAGCAAAGCGGTCAGGGACTGCACAGTACCATGCTCAAGAGGCCTATGAGCTGCAAAGTCAGCCTGGATATATAGTCCCACATAAAAAAGTGCTTACACAAATAAATATTTATACATATATCTCTATATCTATAGCTCTATCTGTATCTACAGAAAAATGACCCCTGTGGCTACCTGTCAGTGAGATGCAGTACATAAAATGTGATTTTGTTAGCTTCTAAATATAAATGAAAGCTGAACTCTGGGGGTGGCACTGCAAGTTTTTATACCTCTTTTGGGAACTGCTGTTACCTTCATTTGGCAGCCATCTGCCTCACTTCTCCCTGATTAAATCTGGGCCTGGAAATCAGTTCAGCGAATTCCAGGAATGGAATGGTGCAGGATATTCCGGTGCCTGGTGTCTTGCTCGGAGAGGCCAGTGGCCCCTTGGAGGCAAAGGCATGCCAGACCCCAATGAGAGGCAACACTAAATGTGCTGGCACAAGTACCCTAGAAGAGCCTGAAGGAGTGGCTGTCACACTGAAAAGAACTGCTGATTTCTGCCTCTGCCAGATGTTTTAGAGACATGACAGTGGCATCTGACAAAGCCTCGTCCGGTTGTCCAGAAACAGCCAGAAAGGGCTGGACTGTGTCCCTCTAGTGCCCCGCTGCAGGGCTTGCCTCAGGCATCCAGGTCTGCTCCTGACTTTCAGGACAGGACTCAAAGAGTGCTTGGAACCAGGTAACAACTGCGAAACAGGGGGATAGAGCAAAGCCTTTGGCTTGAATTAGCTAAAGAAACACTGCCACAGATCCAAACAGCTTAAATGGGCCACAAATTGCCATAAATGGGGATAACAAGGAAGAGAATCCCTTCCATGGCAGGAGGAGCTTCCTGCCAGGGTCAGCATCCCACTGCAGCACATTTAGGGTACAGCCAGCATTAGATCTCTCTTGTACCCACTTCCCACTTGCATCAGCCTGGGGAGCACAACGTGCTGGTGCAAACCAGGCACAGGAGATGGGCTTCCCCCGGTGCTCTCAGTCATCCCACTCCACCCTGGCTGCAGCGGGGAGTCCGCTTGTGCTGTCTTGGGTTTTCATTTTGCAGCCCAGAGTAAAGGGAGGGTGCCTCCCAAGTTAAAGGTCAAGCATGCTTTTCTTTATTTCAATATAATTTGCCATCTACTTTATCTGAGTTTTTGGGCACACACATCCTCTCTTCTGCCAAGTAAACACAGGATGTGTGTGTGGCAGCATCGCCCTTCACAAGACATTAATTTTGGCCAAGTCAATCTTGCTGTTATAAACATCACCTTTCAAAGGTTCCTAAATTTATTTCCCTTGAGAGAGAAATGTGGTATGCACACTCAGAGAGCAAGCAAATATTGCTGCGGTTGCTGATTGCGTAGGGCTTTCTAGATTTTCAGCCTGATGCTACAGAACTGTAAAATTAATATTAGTCAAATGACTGAGATGTCCCAAGCCAGGACTTGAGGCTGTGCAGTTTGCCCTGGCAGGCTGCTCTCTGCCTCTCTGTGTCTGTGCTTGGCAGAGCCATGGAAGGGATGGGCTCCTGTTCCCTTGCAAACAGATGAGACCTTTAAATCTTTCAGCTCAGTGTCCCCCCAGAAGTAGAATCTGCCTCTCTGGGTGTGTGGGGAGCAGAAGGTGTGCAAGGGTGGTGAAAGGGCTCCCCTTGTAGGAGCTTAAGCATGTTTTTCATATGAAAATAGACCACAGAGATTTAATAAATGCTTGGAGTTTTCTTGTCAGAGCATTTAAGAGCCTACTCTCCTTTTGGTATCTCTTTACTTCTGTAAAACAGAATAAAACCACATTTGTCTTACTTTTATGTTTATCTTTGATCTCCTCTATATTTTTCAGAGATGTGATTTCCATTATAGCTGTATGTCAGAAAATTGTTTTATGTCAGCTTGACTTTTCATCCAGCTGTTTTTGGTTTATTCACCTGTAGGTCATAAGTTTTTACTGTGATAGAGAGTTGAGTCTTCTAATATTGTATTGCCAACCACTCAGAAATGAATGTGGTAGCTAAAGAAAATAATGAATTTAAAAAAAAATTTGGGATCCTTTTTTCCCTCTTTGACATTATTGAATCTTAAAGATTCACTCAACGGATGTTTTCAAGTTTCCTATTAGCACCAAACTTCATGACTTCTTTTCAACATGAAGGCTGAGACTAATTTATACTCATGGGACCAGCAGCTGCATTTCAAAACAATATCAAGCTTTGCAGTGTAAATCATGCGAGCTGGCAAGGAAGTAACAAGGGAGCAACACCTGATGTGTCAGACACCTGGACTATCACTAAAGATAGTTGCATCTCCACCTTTCTGCTGTTGTCTAAGAGACCTCCATTAATTCTGTGATTAATGCTGTCTTTTCATCTGTTGGGGAAAATCAGTGAAGCTCCTCTGAAGTTAGTGGAGTGGCAAAGCTGGGTGTCAGGTGTGGGGCTGCCCTGCAGGCTCAGTTTTGGACAGCTTCCATTGCATTCCTTCAGGTTCATATTAAGGCAGCTGCATCTGGGCTTTCTTGCTTGTGTTTCCATTGCATATGGAAAAATAAAACAGCTGTATCTATTTGATTATAGATTTATGGTGTTCCAGCAATATCCAAAGTCTTAAACAGCAGAGCCCTACCTAATGCTGCTGATTCATCTGACCTTTGCACTTGACAAGACTTCGTAGCTACAGCTGTGCTATCACAGCAGCTTGCCTTCAAAACCAGACAGTTACTCCTGTGGGCATGAAAGAAGACTGCAAACACCTCATCAGTGAATAACCTTACTGCATGACCCAGCCTCACAGACAGCCCTGTCCCCCTAGTTCCTAGTGCTGCACAGGAAAGGGACATCTCAGCACCTAAGTCAATGCTTCCATTGCCAATTTCCTAGTGGTGTATACGCCTTATGGAAAGAAAGCCCTTTATCTGAATTAGTTGGTAACTGCTCATTTATCTTGGAGCTGTAAGGAGAGGTGTGTCAGCTGGAGCTTAGTTTTGCTCTGTGGAAGAAACCCCTGAATCTGCATGTGCTTGTCCACACTGGAGACTGCATGCACTGTTTAGCCACCACTGGTCATACTCCATTTCAGTGAAAGAAGATGGGAAAAAACTGTGGAGCTCTCCTCTCACTGCATAAGAGAATTTCTTCCAAATCTTGTAGACGTCAATTTGTGTTACTTTCAAAGAGAAATCTTCCCTTGAGTTTAGATTAGAACTTCAGTACAGTATCACAACTCATATTAGATTTAAATGTGTTTTTATGGATTCAAATTAGCTTTAGCTTTGAAAGATATGTCATGCAATTGTGGTGTGATGTGCACTCCCTCTGGGAATGGAGGCTGATAAAACTGAAAGTCTGTTACTATGCTACATAAAGAGAATCGTATGTTTCAAAGTCTATAGGATGAACCAAGTTTTTCTCTACGAAATTCCAATTTGATGGACATTGCTGTTGGAATCCAAGTGATGTAAGCCAATAATTTTTAGTCAACACTGGGCTGCAATCTCAGCTCATTGGTATGAAGGGATAGAGGGCTGGGAATGAAATCTGTGTATATGTGGTGGGAATGTACTGTTCAGGGAGTCAAACCTACCAGGATTGAGGATGGGACAAGTGCAGCCTCTGTTAGTCCAGGATTCAGGGTAGAGTGTCCTCTTGCCCCGGAGGATCTTCAGCTTTGTAGATTTCAAGACTTTCTTGATCTTCACACTGACTTCTGCATGGGAGCCTTTGTCATGAGCTGACAAGATCTTTGTCTTGATTACTGCGAAGACAGGAATTCAAAACCAGGAATATACAAATTATTTACAGTGCTCTCTTTTTTTTCCTGGTCTAATGCTGGTGTCTGGGTGAAGCAGTGAGGACAATTGCTTTGCTGCAGTGGGAGTTAGGCCAGGGCTTCTTGCTGGGGAGCCCAGGATCAGAGCAGCTGCCGGGGAGCACATACATCCCCACATTCATGTGCAGAAATGCTGCCAGTTGTTTTGGCCATGGCCCCTGGAACTGCCATGAGGGCATGATGTCCCATTTTCCCCCAGAGCTCAGCAAACCCTTTGGGTTCCTTAGCACTTTTGGAAATCAGCTGGATTTAGGGATGGACCTGGAGGCTTTGCTGGCCTCAGCCTGGGCAGCCCAGGCAGTAGGCAGGGGTGTGAGGACCTGCCCTCATCCCACCCTGGTGCCAGTCCTGCTGCTTTGCAGAACTGTCAAATCCAAATTCAGTGGAGGAGAGTGAGACATTGGTGGGGACTGGGGCAAATCATGGAGTATTTTGAGCTCACCCACACCCACAGGCAGATTCCCACCACCTGGCATTCCACTGCTGAGCCCCTGCGTGGTGGAGGTTCAGGGCTCAGTTCCTCCACCCGACCTATACTGGTAGGTATTGCCATATGGTGGTACTTTATTCAGCATTCTCGCTGGGAAGCTCAGGGCAGCCTCTCACTGTGGCCTCCTGGAGATCATGATGAGCCCCGTAATTCATCTGTCTCTCTAGTTTAGCTGACACCTTCACATGTTGACTGATGAATGGGGGAGAAGCCTGAGTGCACTTTAGATAAGATTTATGAACTTGGAGGTTTTGTGACTTTTTTTTCAATTTCTTATCTTTTGCAAGATTAAACACAGTTACTATCGTGGCTGGGAAGCAAAGCAGAGCAGAATAAAATTTTTTCCTAACATCACTAAGCCAGGGCTACATTTCAACAACTGGCAGCCCCTTGAACTCCCCTTCGTGGGTTGCTCCTCAGCCTGCAGAAGTATGGGCTGTCTCTCTGTGCATTTTCAACTTCAATGTGAAATGAAACAGGTGCAAGAGACCCCTGCAAGAGATTCCTTGCAAAGGAAGGGAGTGCTGCACAGAGCATTCCTTGCTCTGCCACAGTATGAAGGAGGCAGTTCACTGGCACACACCGGGGAGGTCTTGGGGAAAAAAGTGCCTCTTCTCATTAATTTACATCTAAGAGACACATAGACAGTGTACATCACCCCATTGCAACAGCTGAACTTTGTTGACGGGGGGAAGTTCCCAGTAGCTGCCGGCATTGTTTTATCCATGGAGTGGTGATCACAGTCCTTCCTTATGTTCGGTACCATTCAGATACAGTAATTTCTAGACTCTGATTGGGGCACCTCATCTAGAGACAGTGTTTCAGTGACCCATTTTCGGTAACAGTGGTTTATAGTCTCCCAGGGACACTTCCAGCTCTTGTCTTCCCATGATTTTTATACAAGGGTGTTTTGACAGCAAGAGAGATGGGTAACAGAAATGTGTGCTTCACCCACCTTGACTTGGAACCATGATACCTATACATTTTGGTGGAAGATCTGCCTTTAGACTAAGTATCACATGGGTTTGCCAGGATGGAGCGGTGCACACACAGCGCCTCTCATGCTTTATATACACTTTTGCACTGCCTCGCAGCACCTCCTTTTACAGCCCTCTCACCCACAACTCACCATAGGTGTACTTCATCCCGCAGAAGACCTTGGGATTCCCTAAAACTTGCTCTTTACATTCGCATTTACCTGGGGAAAAAGAAGGAAGCAAATGGCTTGTGGATTGTGCTTAAAAGACAGAAGCATTTGCAGGCAGAGCCCAGGAACTGCCAGAGGTTTTTCAAGTGGTCCACAAGCCTCATGCAAAAAAAAAAATTTGCAGCTGTTTTCAGATTGAGAGTGAACATAGAATCTTAGTCCAAGGGCAATTACTCCTTGTTTATAATTAGAAGAGAAGAAAAACAAAGGCCTTATTATTTTGCCTGGGGATGCAAATAACATGCGTATCTTCCCCTGTGGTATTTTCCACACCATAATGTACCAGACAAAATTTTAAAAGGAAATGTTGCAGAGGTTAAGGCAGATTAATGACTTCCGTGATCTTAGAACAAAGAATAACATGATATACTTATTTACGTTTAAAATGAAGTCGCCTAGACAAAAGATGGAGCTTTCCCCTCAATTAACTCAATTATTGTATCTTTGAGATGCTATCAAGCCGCTCTCTGGAAATGGAGGAAATGACGCTTGCCTGCTTGCATGCAGCGGCTGCAAGTGAGGACAGCTTGATGCTGCCCCATGGGGCCAGCCTGCCTTGCACCAACCTTCATGCACCCCCCCAGGCTGGGAACACAGGAGGGAAATAACTTCCCCAGCTGCATGCTAGACCATCTCAAGTTGCATCATAAGCTGCAAGTGATGCCAAAATTGTTGTGGGTATCGGGCAAATAAATTGTGAGTTAGAAATCCCCTAACTACCTGCCAGTGAAGTGGCAAACCCCATCCTTTAAATAAAGTTGCTGGTTTGTTGAGTTTTAGGGAGTATAAGGATACATTTAAAACATGATGGTCAAATAAAATGTGACGGTATACAGCCTTGAAATTCAGAGCTGGGACTGCAAATTCTTGCCTTACAACAGCTAAATGCTGGGTGCAGGCATTCAGCACGGAGCATCTGCCTAATGGGTTTGCACATCCTTGCATTGATGGGATGAGCCATAAGGCTCCTCTGGCTCTTGGAGGGGAAGGAGGTGGTCACAAGGACATTCCTTCACATGTTAGTGGGAGAATGTCCATTCCCCCCTGCAACTGCCAGGGTGCTAACTACGAGCCAGTGCAGAAGACTAAATCTGCACTGGCTGCTGGCAGGAGGGATTGGGCAGGTGAAACGCGTGCAAAGCCGCAGTCCTACCAGAGTGCCGGAGTGCTGAGAAGCCCTGCTCATCCTCCCAGCCCCAGGTGGGCTCGCTCTCGTTGAGCACTGCCTGGAAAGGAGGTGCTTCATTGTGCCAGGTCACATCTGAGCTGTTGAGGGGAAAGGGAGATGGTCAACCTTCCTCCAGGAGCCAGTGGAAAGCAGGGCCATCCTACTGCCAACCCATCCTCCAGGCACAACGTGACTGCATGTCTTGATGATGGTAAATGCAAGAGGCAGTTTTGGAAGGTGAACAGATTGAGTATTGTCAGAGAGGATCATGAATCCATTTTGGGTTTAAATATGTTATAGGGATTTAAATACCACAAATATCTTCAGTCTGGTAAAAAAAGCAACGTGTCAGATTTGGAGAGTGGACTACTATTAAAATGTGCTGTCTTCTAAAAGTCAGAGCTTGACTCCAAGCCCAACACAGTCAACATATGCTGAGTTACAACAGCAATATTAAGCCTTTGGTCTCCTCTCACTCAGATGTCCCTGAGGCCCACATTTTGCTTGTGGAGAGGAAACAACTGTGAAGGTTATGAAAAACACCCGATACATTAACACCAGCACTGAGAGCAAAAATTCCAACATTGCTGGTGCCTTGCCACAGTGTGCCAGGTACGCAGGGGAACCACAACCTTAGCTGCAACTCTATCCCCACTTCTTGGCCATACCAAACCCAATACATAATGGATACTTTTCAGCCTGCTTGCCATGTGTAAATAGTGCTCTCCCTGGAACGGGGATCACAGAGGTATGGTGAGCCTGGGAGGGGGCGGCCAAGACCCCCCCCAACTCACCTGCTACTGTGGCAGTCACCGGTATGGGGGTCGCAGCTGCGGGCGCAGTCGCAGGGGCGGCAGCCGTAGGCACCGAAGCCCCAGTAGCCGGGGAGGCAGTGGTCACAGCGGGGCCCTGCCACGCCGGGCTTGCAGGGGCAGTCACCGGTGCTGGGGTCACAGAAGGTGCGGGGACCCAGGGGGAGCACGGCCGATCCCATGGGGTGGCAGGAGCAAGCTGCAGGGGAGGGACACCGTGAGGGACGGAGCATCTGTGAGTGCACAAGCTCTGCGTCACAGAGGCGCAGGAGATGCCTGCAAAACCACCTCTAAGCCTAGGGACACCTCTGGGGTTTCTGGGCTTTTTTTTCCCTTACCCATATAAAACTGAGCAGAGTCTCCTTTGGAATCTGTAGAATTTTAACTTTCATGAACTATTTTAATTAGTCAACCTACCCTGGTGTCGTGTTATGTTTTGCCAAACAGGCCTTTATTACTTTCCTTGCAGCATCTGGATTCTAATCTGGCTAAGCACCCAGGGATGTGCCTGCCTCACTGTGATGTTTAAGCAGCTGTGGGTGCTTCATTGCAAAAATGAATCAGAGCATAATTGCTTTTTAAAGTAATAACAACTGTCTTGCACCCAGGAGGTTAAAAAACCCCTTAGAACAGTCATTTTAATTAAAGTGGAGGCTAAGCAAAAAGTACCCCTCTGTCTCTGTCTGATTTTTAAAGCCATCATTTAAAAACATTAGGAAAAAAGAATGAGGAAACTGACAGCTCAGAGATAGGCTTTTGCATATTCTGCAGGACACAGGTTTGCAGAGTGCATGTCAGAAATGCCAGTTGCTCTCTTTCCTCCCTCACAGCCCCTTGCACCAGAACAACACACTAGAAGTGTACTGGGACACACTGAGTTCTCAGAAAGGATGCCCTAAAACAGGCAGTGTGAAGTTTTCCTTACCTACTCATTTGGGGGTTTTTTGCATAAATGTAATTTGTTTTTTACAAGACCACTTTCCCCCAAAGATGTTAATATTTTCAAAGAACAGAAATACAGTTATTAAAAGCGTGAGCCAAACCTCTGGCCAGGTCAGGTCAGCAGGAGATGCGGTGACCTGCACGACCAGTGACTTGTGCTCTTCTCCCCTCAGGGTTTGGTTCTCTGACCAGGACATGGTACAGACAGCCTTACACGTTATGGCAAAAAAATTCCCTGCTGAAAGACCTTTTCCCAAAGCTTCATTTACATAAAAATTTGGTTTCCTGAGAAAATTTTATCTGTAGGGAATATTTTCACTAAATTCTAATACCAATCTTTCTATTTTGCAACTGTGAAGGCAATAGAGCAGGAAAGCCACTACAAGCAACACAACATTTCTTTCTCTTAAAATACTTATTGCTGCACACATACATTTAATTTTGCTCTGACAACATTTTTGTGGTTTCAGGAATCTGATATACCTGGAGTATAGTTTCAAAATATTAAAGGATAGATTAATATTGGCAGTTAACTTAGAGGCGACTATGATTCCAACATCTTTGCCAAAGTAATCCCCAAATTTTCCCCACCCTTTCCATTCCCAAACAAATATAATTATATAAAATTAAAAGATTAGAAAGCCTCTCCACAAACTGCGTAAGTAGCTGCAGGCAGTGAACTCTGGTACCTTTAAATAGCATAGTTTTCAACAGCACGCACTGAGACTTGCATACCTTTCTCCTGAAGTCTGTGAAGTGTTTTACACCTGATACATATAGCCAAACGCTCTCTATTTCTACTAGATGAGGTGGGTATTTCTGGCATTCCTCAGGCCCTTCAGGGGAAAATTCAGGCACTTAAGGCCCTTCAATTTTCCTCCAGTTAATGAGATAAACCCACTGCTCAGCAAGAGATTTGGTCCTGTTTTGATCAGGTTTCAGCTGAATTTTACACACAACCCCATTGGGGTTGGAGCTTTTATGTTTTAGACAATTCTTTTACAAAATTTTTTTCTAATAGAAAATTCAACATCAGTGGCAACACTACGGTGAAGCAAGAACATTAAATTTACAAAAGCTGTTATGAAAAAGAGCAGCAAACTCATAGGCAATTAAAAAGACAACTAAAAATGAGACTGTAGTTGGCTATATTTTTTAATAAAAGCTCTTTTTAATAAAAGAGGTGTGTTGTAAAGGCTGGTAATTTCTAACAGGCCTGCATATCCACTTCCATGGATCCCATCCTTCCTGGCAGCTCCTCAATGAGTCACCAAGGTGCCAATCTGCTTTCCAATGGTGGCCAGCAAATTTTTGCTCTTGGACCTTGGGTGAAGGCCCAAGATGACACTAAGTGGCATTAATCTGAATGGTTTGGGTGGCAAATTTTCAACACAGTAAATGTTTGTGATGGGCTGCAGTGGGAACTTGCTGAGCAATGCAGACATAAAGTGAAGACCATCACTATGCACCAAGCACAGAAATAAGGCTCTAGAGCTCAAATGTGAGTGTGTTGTACCACATTCGAAAGAAATGCATGGAAACAGGATGGAGTGCTTCCATACTATGGCAAAGGCAGGAAGAAAAAGATTGCAGGACTGATTATACAATGTATGAAAGCTGGAGCTACTGGTCCCTCATGGGCAGCTGTGCTGTGTTGGTTTTAGACCCCATTTTCCTCCTACACAACCTGCACCTCACTGTAGCACAAGTGGTAGGAGACCCACATGCAGGAAGGTGAGAGGAGCAGCTGAGCAGCAGATAAAGCAGCTACAGATGGTGTTGGATGGCATTTCATTGTGGATGCACAGGTGCAGAGTGTATGACTCTCAGTGTGAGGCTTCTGCACAGCACCTGTCTCCTGTGCTGTGGCCATCTCAGAGAGGCTGGGGGTTTCCACGGCCAGAGGAGCTCTTGCGAGAGAAGGAATGGCTAGGCCTCAGCACTGGATCAAGAGAAACTTTCCACAAGCTTGACCTTTCTGCTTTCTTTTTGATTTGTAAGCAACTTTGCTAAAAATGCCAGTTTACCAGCCTGTACTACATAGCAGTATTCTGCACGTCACTTCCATGCACAGATGAATTAACAGCTGCCTGTCCTGGCATTGCATGTGCTGACTGGGATGGAAAACCAGTGAGTGGGATGCCAGCAGAACTGGATTTCCCTGCCCTGGATTGGTGATACTGTTGTGGTTTCTTCGGCTTGCAGCTAATCTTTGGAAATGACAAATATTTACCCTCAAAACCCTACAGTTGAAAAGCAAAATAAACTTTGCAACTATAAAACTTGATTTTATTGTCTGCAATTGTACTGTAGCTGAGGCTTAAAAACTCATGAGGATGGAAAGAAAAGGACTCATAGGTATGGCAGGGGGAAAGAGTCATCAGATTGGTGTTTTAAACATCAGAATGTCTCATTTTATCAGGTACACACCTATTCCTGAGCAAATATTATATACAATCTTTGCCTACAAGAATCTTTAAAGTATCCTTAAAGATTATGGCTTAACAAGTCCTTTATTTACTTCGACCTAGGTATTTTTAAATTTTCAATGGTTGAACAATAATGGCGTCTTGAGCCAGAAGCAAGCAGGCAATGAAATGGCCTTCCCAAGAAAGAATAATAAGGCTCCACGCATGACCCTTGTTACTGCAGACCATGGCACGGTCCTTGGAAATGTTCCAGGCATAGGCTGTAATTGATCTTATATAATTTAATTTAACAGTCATTAGTCATTTTCTACGGCCCTGCAGCTGCCATCTCCCCCATGGGATGCTGAGTCCCTGGGTGCAGGGTGCATTCCTGGCAGCAGGAGACCAGAAGTGAAGAGGTGAAGGGGTCTTAGGGAGGAGTGCACTTGTGAGGGTTTGAAAAGCCCAGAGAGAAATCATCCGGGAGTTTGTAGTAACAAGGTCTCTGAAAAGAAAGCATTCAGATAATCCCTATATTTGTGGAATTCAGTTTGTGCTAGGAAAAGTTGTCTTCCTCAGATACTTGAGGGAGTATCATGCTCTGCAATTCATAAATGCAGGGAAAAAAAAGAGCAATGAAGTAGATGTACTTAGTACAGAAGGTAAATAAATGTAAACCTTTTCTCACTATACTCAAGAGTATCTTACAGTTCTTGTCAAATATATGTTATCTTTGGCTTTTAAATACCAGAGTTCATGAATACCTAGTAGTCCATAAAGCTGGATTGTTGCATTAAAGAGTAATGGAGGCACACTTTTCTTTTTTTTTTTTTAATGTGGAAAGTGGAATGCCATGGGCCAGTGATTCAGAGATGAATGCAGAAAGTCAAGAGAACCAAGAACTGGCATATGCCAACAAAAATACCCATTAATCATCTAATATCCACAGCTTCCTCTGGCTCATAAAGGCAGGGAGAAAGCTTTTAATCAAGAACCCTGGAATTTGGCTAACATGTAGCTAATGACATGATGTACTGCCTGACTTCATTAGCAATGGCCTAACTGGCACACAGGCACATGCACAGGGTTGGCAGCTTTCCCTTCGAGCTGGGGCTGCTTTGCAGCAATGTGTTCTGAGACCTCTTGTTTCCATCTGGCTTTGCGAGGAAGGAGGCTCTGTGCTGGCCAGTCCAGGAGGTGCCATTTGACTTTCTCTTGGACTCTGCAAACAGTTACAGATTATGGACTGGGCATTCTGGCACAAGGACAAGCCTACAATGAGTCCTTCAGGAAACTCCATCCCCTCAGTGGACTGAACGAGGTGACAAAGGAGATAGAGGCCACTTTTACTGCTTTCTAGGTAAAGGGTGGTGTTTTTAGGTGCCCAGAAAATTGCACTCAACTCAGTGCCAAAACTTCACTTGTCTTCAATGGCCTCAGCTTCCCTGATGGGAGCTGGCATGTAAAGAATATCAGGAATTATAACCCTAGCAAAGGTAGCAGAACCACAGTACAATGGTGTTTCAGAGCTTGAGGGTCCCATGCAGAATTTATTTCAATCTTCTGTCCTGCATCATCTACCAGCAGTCAATTGATCCTATTAGTTCTTTTTTTAATCAGCAAGGATGAATCCATGAGTTAGAAAAAACCATACAGCCTCTGCTTTGAGTCTAAATGCAAGACTTAAACCTGTTTTTTTACTAATGAGACTCCAAAACAAAAGTTCATTGCCTAAGTTCTGGAAATAATTAAGGAGGAAAAGTATCTGATGTTTCAGAGGAGACTCAGAACTTTGATGTATACAACTAGGTAATGAAACTTTTTAAAGTCATTAAATTCACTATTTAAAAAAATAATTGTGTACGTACTACAGCAGCGAAGTAATTATTTACACAAGCAATGGAGAACTGTGGTCAATTCTTTTCCCACAAAGAGAACTAGGGTTGTAAAACAGGCAGTTCAGCTGTTGCTGCCCCTCCTTGCAATGAGTGAAAGGTGGAGAGGAGGAGGACCTCTGCAACAGGCTGGTGAGGATGCTGGGAATCTCATGAAGATGATATGCAGCAAGGGAGAGGGACAAAAGCAGTTGTTCCCCACCAGACCTCAATGAACAAAGTGAAACCTCACACACCCTCCCAGCCTGAGGTGCAGCTCACTGCCGCAGGAGGGTTTCCTCTTCCTTTACATGCAGGTACTTCTCCTTGAGAGGAGAGAGGTGCTCAGTGTCTCCTCAAAAGACACAAGCAGGGTGTCAGCTGGATTTTTCTGTCACTTATGAAAGTCCCCCTCACAGTAAGTGAGTCAGTGAGGAGAAATGTGGTGAAGCCAGTGGGCGGCTGCAGGCTCAGAGAGGAGGGCATGCCTGCATCCCATATTTAGCTGACCAGTATAATGTTCTCAGCATGATCTGGGGATCCGGCGTCCCCCATGGTGAGTCACCATCCTCACAGTGGTCCCTAGGGAGCGTGGCTTTTGGATTGTTTCTTTGCATGGGAAAGATTTAATTTCACATGTGCCTGAATTGTTGCCTTTCGTCTTGCCTCCTCAGTGTCCCACCTTCTGGAATATCATTTAACTTGTGTTCCTGTCTGTCCTTCCATAGCCACCTGCTGCTGCTGTGAACATGAACTGGTGGGCGATGCTATTTATCGGCTGCACCCCTGCTGGCTGAGGAACCTGATTCTGAGGTTGCAACAATCACCAAACAAGGAAAACATGAAAACAAGATGCAGCTTTTCCTCTCCAAAAATAGCAATAGGAGAAAGCAAATGAATCATCTCTATTCCCCTGTCCTCAGGCTACAGGGATCCTCGGGATAGATTTATCAACAGCATCTGCAGACTTTGACCCTGCAAATATCACTACTGCTTTTTGCAAATAGTATCACAAAGAGAATTCAAAGAGTTCCCTGTCCTTCACTGAAGCAAGAAGATTGCTCCAAGGAGGGGCAAGAAGATCTCACCTTTCGTTTGACACATTCTCACTTGAGAAGACCTTCACTAGTACGAGGTGGCTGACTTACGTTTGCAGGCGTCTGGGGCAGAGAAAGGCTTCCTGAGGTCGCGGTAGAAGCCCAGCTTGCAGCGCTGGCAGTGCTGCCCTTCCGTGTTGTGCTGACAGTTGTCGCAGACACCGCCACTGCGATTGCCCGATGCCAGCCACGCATCCATGTCAAAATGACAAGTGTCGGCATGCCCGTTACACTTGCACGCTGAGGGAAGCCAAAGGGAGCAGAAAGACTCGTTAAGGCAGTGAAACATACTGAGTTATAGAAAAGAGACACAAAAACTCAAACCACATCTTGGAATGGGGACCTGACCTATGCACCTGTTATTCATTCAAATGCATGAAGTGTCACTACATTTTCATCCACACTTCCCAACCTCTGGAGATAACATTTAAGTATTTTCTTTAACTCTTTTATTTCCAATACAGCTTTTCCAGTAGGACAGCCACAGGTGGCCAGGCCAGAACAGAGAGACTCCCATACTCACAGGTCCTGCTGAGGAAGGATCTTTCCATCTCAGCTTTAGAAATCAGCACTGCCCAATACAACATCTGCCATGAGCATGCTGTCAGGATGTTCCCTGCAGCTGACAGAGGAAAAAGGCAGGTGGAGGAGAGGTGTGTGAGAGATGGTGTGGCTAGTCCTCAGCACCCTTCTGGCCAGACTGCTGCTGTTACTGAAGCAGACGGCCCCATGACCTCTATATTCTCCTGCTTCCAGCACTCACCCTAACCTCCAGAGCCTGTGTCTCCTTCCGCCCTCAGTGCCCAGGGGTAAGCAGAGCCCACATCCAGCAGCAGAAAGCCATATCTCCTGCAAACGTGTTTGTCAGTGGTGTCCATGGAGAGGACAAATCTGGCCCCTTGTCACCTCCAAGGTACCCTGGCAGGCTGCAGTCTGCCCACAGCAGCAGGCCATATCTCCAAGAGATGCACTTGGGTCCCAGAGAAAGGCCAAACCAACAGACATCATGGTCTCGTGAGGATTTCCAAGTGAGGGGCTGTGCAAACAGGGCTGTCCCTGCCACACAAATACGTGGTGGGTGCTGGGCAGGGGAGTGGCAGTGGCTCTTCACTCACTGAGCTGCTTGGAACCCACCACCTCAGGATGTGCTGCCTCTTGGACACATGGGAGAAAGGCATGCATGGAGGAAGCACTTCACTCTGGCAGGGGGTCTGGAGACACCGTTCCTGACAGGCTACTTACACTGACACTCTTTGGGGGCTCCAGTTTTGCCATCGGCAGCCTGCCAGGGCTGGTCGTTGTAGAGCGGGGCGCAGTGCTGGCAGTGGGACCCTGCGGTGTTGTGCTTGCACATGCATTTCCCATGGACCTAGTAGGGGAAAGAGAGCAAGGATCACCCGCAGCAAAGGCCAGAGTTTCCGGGGCACAAGCAATGCCCACACACAGGAAATAGCATGCCAGCTACATGCTATTGCATCGACTAGAAAGAGGGATATAGCATGATGTCCAGTTCAGCCAAATATTCTGTAGTTACACTTTCAATTAGGTTAGTATGTGTAGATCTGCATGTTACGGTATTGTATAATAGTAGCTTTTTTTTTTTCCATTTTGAGATCTAAAAGGGTCTTCAGCAGTTTCCAGATGCAGCATGAATTTCCAAGAGAGATTAAAAGAAGCCAAGATTCAAAGCATCCTTTGGAAACACTGTAAAACTTTTCTCTTTTTCTGTCTCATAAACAGGAATACACCTTTGCAGTACTGCAGGAATAGCACCTACAATCTCAGCACCTAGCTCTGTGCCCAGCCACCTCCAACACAAACAATTATGAGAAAAAAGAAAACCAACCCCCTGAAACATAAATATCTACTCATCCTAGGCAGAATTTTTGCCCCACAAAGGAAGAATCAAGGATAGCACAAGGCCCATGACTATACTCAGACATGTTCATGACAGATAATTTAACAGCTAGACAGCCCAGTGTAAGGGGGTAATTAGAGATGAAAAGCCAGCACAGCACACTTGGTGCCAGCTGCCCTGTCAGTTGCTGGCATTACTCACCCTCTTGGCAAATGCAAAGAAAACAGGATGTAGCCAGAGGGCATGAGCAGCCTGGCAGTGCCTGGATGCTACAAAACCAAGCTCTGCAGCAGCATGGCTCTGCTGGCAAGGCTGAAGGCCCTGCCTTTTCCCATGGAGCATGGCAGGTAGCTACCTACTGTAGCTATTTTGATATGTGCCTGCGCTTGCAGCTTTACTCTGCTCCACGTTTTGCTTTTCAGTACATGGTTCAGCTTCTCCTGCTGCTCAGGAGCGAGCCAGGGGCCTCAGTCTGCCCTGCCAGCGCGGCCCTGTGCTCATGCCACAAGTTGGCCGTAAAGCCAACGGAGCTGTACCAGCTGCCGGCTGCTTTTGGCATCAGGAGGAACACAGGCTGGTTGGGGTGCCTGGTGATCCAGCCCGGAGCTGGGGCATGGCTTTAACTGCTGCTGGAAAGTGCTGCCTTCCACACTGTTTAACTTGTGGTTTTACAAGTGTGCTGTTCCTAACTGCATGACTTGCTGCCGAGACCGCCACAAAAAGGTTCCTGTGAAAAGCCTGAACAGTAAACAAAACAGAAGAGGACCTTGAACATATTGTAAACAGCTCCTGCTTGTTACAAACGTGCACACACACACCACACACACTCCTGGCGAATGATGACTTTCTGATTTATTCATTCGTAATGAATAGATCTCAGCTGCTATCTCATGGGAGTCAAATGTAACCAGTACAGATAAAATGTCAAAACTGACCTGGAAAGTCCTTCAAAGACTTTTCAGCAGAAATGAAAATAGCAAGATCTTTCAAAAACTTTTTGAATTCATTCCTGCCTTATTAAAATGTCAGGTCATCAAAAAATACAGAACAGCAACTGGGCTGTGTAAGCAATGGATAGGTACAGATGGAGTCAGAATGCACAAGCATCTAAGCCCGAGAGAAAATACTAAGCTAACATTGTTTTCTGTGCTATCTGGCCTCATCACAGGTATTAGTTGGTCTCACTGCAGACACTACTTGGTCTGCCTAGCTTACCGTATTGATATAAGCTTAAATGTGTGCTAATGTTTGAAAAGAATGAGAAGTAAATACAGAAAAGAAACAAAATGTTTGGAGAGTATACTTAGTTCTCAAAGTGCGTCTTCTGTTTTCATATTTTCATTATTGCTACCACCAACAAAATGTTCTTCAAACTCTCAGATGCCTCACTTTCCTAAATTACCACTCTTGGATAAATTTCTCTCTCTCGTATTTTTTAGACAAGATCCACATACAAGCCAATGTTACAGATTCACTTCACACATGTTTAAAAGCATACACACCTGCATGGAAACAGAAAATTACTAAACCTGTACTGGTCATCTTGTGGTGGTTTTGATGGTGTCCTAACTCTTTGATGCTGCTTTTGGTAGGAGTTTCTTGCAAGCCCTTTGGCCATTGAGTGGTTATGGCTAGACAGGTTGTACTAGCCTGAACCACATCTGTGGCCAGAGAAATCCTTCAGAAATCCTTCCTCACAGGACTGTCCCAGCTATAACGGTAGAGGGACCCGCCAGACCCAGGACATACATGATCAGGAAGGGAAGGTGTCCTGAAGGAGTCAGAGAGTGCCATGGTCAAAAACAGGGGGTCCTTTGGTGCTTTTGCAATCATGATGCCAAAGTGAGAAGGACATGGGAGAAGAACTGCAAACAGAAATTGTCTCAGACATGGGGACACTTGGGATTACTGTGCGGATGTGTGCTTCCCCTTCCTGTGCCCACAGCCTGTAGCCTCACCCTCCAAATTCAGCTTGCTCCTTGCCAAAGCCATACAAAGAATCAGTGGGGACCCAATCAGTCATCCAGCGGCTGATCAGCATTAATAATCAAAAAACTCATCTGAAACTCAGCAGCACCTCAGAAACCCTCAAAGAATTAAGCATCCCAAGACACCAGCAGAGAGCAAGGCAAAATGCCCCGCCAAGGAGCATTCATGGTTCCAAAGAGTAAGAGCTCGGATTTTCTGAAAGCCCAAGTACTGTATAATAGAGCATGCTGCATTGCTAGAATAAAGGAAGGTGGGTGAAAATAAAACAGAACAGGACTGGTATCCCAAGAGCCTGTTGTGCCACCATTAATTTGGCATTCAGAGCTAATAAGTAAACCACTGAATAGCTGTGCACCAACATATTAATATTAATCTCTATATGAACTCCAAAGAAAGAGGTTGTATATAATTAAAAAACTGTTGCAGCAATGGAAGACTTGTGGGCTCTCATGCTGTGGCAAGGAGAGCTGCAAAAGAGCCAAATTGGAGATGATGCAAATCAAGCCAGCTGGTGTTTATTTAGATAGACTCAGAGGCAGAGCATGGCATGACACTCCTGGTATTGATTGCTTGTAAAGGTGCCATGCACCTGGGCAAAAGGAAACAAACAGTCTAGCTGAAAAGCCTAAAAACAGAATAGCATGATTCTGACATCTGCATAAAGGCAAGCGCAGGACCAGCACAGAGGCCTTTAGGCTTGGGCTCCCCAGCTGACTCAGTGGGTGCTGTCCAGCTGGGCCAGGAGGAACGTGCTCCCCATCCTTATCATAAGAGTGCTGCTTTGCAGCTTCCTTTCCTCAGGGTTTATCACAACCAGCCTCCGTCAGCTGCTCCCTCCCAAGCGCAGATCCCACTGTGGATCCCACATGCCCTCTGCTCACCTGGGCAGGGCCTGGCAAGGCTGTTCAGCAGCCCAGCCTGCAATGCACACTGCAATGCAAACCTGTGTGCCCTTGCTCGCTGCAGGGCTGGGGACTCATAATCTCAGTGAGATTCATGTTTGGGTGAACACCAAACATGCAACATACCTGCAGAGGTATGGGATGCAATGTCCTGGCTGACCCCACTTCTGTATCAGAAGCAGCTACCCAGACTCCAATCTTTGGGAATAAACTTTGGAAAAGGCAGCAGGTTTCCCAATTCCAAAGGTGCCGTGCCTTTACAGCACTGCTATCTAAATGGGCTGAGAAAACTTTGCCTCTCCAAGGTCCCCTCAGGTCTCATGGTAGACCCAACCTCTCGGCCAGGCAGAGCGTGGGGTGCAGACCCACTAGTGAACAAGGAAAACAGCAGAATGGGCAGTCAAACCCAGTGAGCAGAGGGAAACAGAGTCTTTAACAGCTTGCTTCTCAGTGCAACCATTTAGTTAGTACCTGCTTTTCTATATTCCTTTTTCACAGAAGTTTAATGAAAAGTCAGACCTAAGTGATGCAAAAACCTTGCCTCAGGCCGATGTATTTATTCTCTTATAATAGCATTATAATGATTACCCCCAAAACAGCTCTGCTTTAAAAAGTCTCTCCAACCTAGCTTTATCACATTGAAAAAAATATCTTCTTTCTTTTCCATAATACTAGCATGACAGAAAACATTTTTATGCATTGGAAACAACACAAAAGATGGATACTAGCAAGCCCTTTCTCACAGCCCATAGGTAGACGTGTGGTTTTTTTAGTTATAAAGAAATACTATGAGAGCTAGAAATACGAGAAAGATAGGACAAGATAGAATACAAGAAGAAGAGAAGTGGCAGCAGGTGAAAAACAGCCAACAGACTGTCTACACTGGGCAAATTAATGTCTGTAAGATCTGTAGGAGGGCCACTTGCAAGACTGGCCTGCCATGCAAATACCCTGTCATGCCACGGAGCAGCTGGGAGACGGGGCTGAGAAACCAGCCCAGCAGCTCTGCTGGGACCCAAGGTAGACTGGGGAAATGACGTACCTGGCCTTCAGGACTTCTCCAGCATCTCAGCACCTTTCTGAAGGCAGAATGTGATTCCTGTGCATTGACAGGGGAAAGAGGACATATTTTCCTCCCTTTTCATTCACTTCAACTTACAGTTAACTGTAAGGCATACCCACTAGGGTCATTATGGATCATCACTAAGTATACAAACACAGCTCCCAGCATGTCTCACTCCTTTAAGCATTCACACGGCTCCTGACTCATTTAAGCGGCAAGGCCTTCGTATAACATTTTTCATTTTGTCATGGGGTCTTTATATCCCAGTTCACTTTCACACTGTTCCACTTCTTAGCTTGACAGCCCCGTCGCAACGTCAGTCATTAGAGGGCACAATGCAAACAGTGTTACAAAAGTTGCCTTCTGTAAGATAAACGAGCCACTGATTTCTCTATACAAAGACAGTTGCTAGGGCATGCTTCCTTCCAGAGCCTTTTGTTGCCAAATTATAACCTTCCAGCGCTTCCTTTCAGATCGCAAATACATAGGGCTTTTTCTTTAGTTGAATCCTATAAAATACTTTTCCCTATATTTATCATGTTCCAAAATGTTGGGCAGTGACAAAGAATGCTGTGCTGGGGGAAAAATGCTTTCAATCACCTGTTATGAATTGATTTATATTGTAAGAACTCACCCACTATATGGAGTCCAACACAAACGTACACTAAAAGAAAATCGATGTCCCAAAGACCTGATAGCGTAAACAGTCTAAATAGCTGGGAGGGACAACTGCTTTTAATAGAATTTCCTTTTTGGAACTGCTAAAACTGTATTTTTTCCTCTCTCTCTTTTTTTTTTTACTTTCATGGAAAATGGGCATGATACCAGCCTAGGGGAAAATGGCAGCATTCACACTGAGTCTCTAACCATAGCTTTTAAACTGTGTTGCCCTCGATCTGCTGTGCCAGTTTTAGAACCAATGCCTAGTGGTGGCTGTCAGCACGTGGGGAGGTATTCTTTTCCCAAAGCACCAGACAACCAAATTTATGCATGAGAAAATTCTCATATCCCATCTCGTTCTTGTGAAAGAATACAAAGCTTGCTGTCCAGAGTGTGGGGGCTGTGCGGTGGGGTTTTTTCTTAAAATTCCTTCTACAATAGGCTTCTGTCAGCGTTGCTCTGGAAGACCTTGAACATCTTTTGATGTCAGTAGCATGATAACAATATATAACAGCCACTAGGTTGGCCACATGGGAAGCGGAGGGGGGAATATTCACCCTGCCTAACTACACAGAAGTGCTTTAGCAGAGTATCTTAGTCCACCCAGGATCCTTCATAACTGTGGAAGGAGCCTGGAGAGATCAGCTGGCTAACTTGCAGGAATCCACATTCAGGGAGGGCCAAGGAGTCTCTGAGATGGATGAACTCCAGCTCTCACATTGAGACAGAACTGCACAGCCTCGGTGAGGTATCTCTGGGTTTGTTTTCCCCATTTTGGAGTCCTAAACTGCAAGATCCTACTCATCTCCAGGCTTGGGCAACACTTGTCTCTCCTCTTGCATGACACTTGCCATAGCTGCAAGCAGGCCACAAGGATGCTTCAGCTGGTAAGAGGCCAAGCATGCGCTGCAACGGCTCCACGTGCAGAGGTACTGGCAAAGGGTGAGAAGCTCCTATGCCAAAGATCAGAGGAAAAACCAGTTTTCTCATGGCCACTGAAGATCAGGAGGGATCTCCTATATATGTGAATTCCTTTGTCTGCTCATATTTGTGGTTTGCCATGTAATGCAGCTCACAAAGTGATCAACTGCTTAGCATGGTATGGTAGGAGGTCTGTTTGTCCATGCATATCTTTTCCTGGGTATGCATTGGGCTGTTGCTGGTGATATTTGGGCAGTGACCCTTTGAATAAAACTGGGAGAAGCAGGAAAGAGAGAACGTGTATCTGTATCAACCTGGCAGTTGTCTGTTGCACACGAGTGTACAACAAGGGACAGTCAGGATCACACTACCTGTGAAGAGCAGCCCTTGCCATCCTAGGAAGGCAGCCAGGTCTTCTCTATAGTCTTCCTGGGGAGCTCATGGAAATATACCTTCCCTTAGAGCAGAAGTTCCACCTGTATATTCAGAATACACCTAAAGGCTGACATGGCATTTCTGATACTCGAGCAAAACCAGAGTTTTCCTACACGAATTCCACTCTCTTTTAGGAGAAACGGCAGGTGGGGGAATTGCCAGCAAGAGAGGAGCATCATGGAGAGTTTTGCAGCTAGATGGTGATGAGGGCACAGAAACAAATCTCTTATGCTCTGTAAAGCTGAACTTAGCTTTGACTTGACTCAGACAAATAGCAGCCGGAGGTTTCCCCACCCCAGCGAATGGAGCTAGAGCTGCTTCTGCCAGGGTGGAAGGAGCCCCTCTTTGTTCATGAAGCCACCCTGTTTGCATCCCAACCCCACACCCTGAGGGTGTCCCAGGTCCGTATTATCTCATGGCCAAGTGGACTTGCAGCCTCACTTTAGCCACTCACAATATTTACCTTCAAAGCCGCCACCTTCTCAACACACAGTTGCCAAGATCTCAAGAAAACATACATCCAATGGCAGGAATTCTGAGGCAGCAAGCTGGGCCCATGTCCCACGCTCACCATCCTAGCCCCTTGGACCCTGCACCAGACCTGCCAGAGCAGCAGCCCCCAGCACTCCCACATACCCACGCTGTTTTGTCAGATCATCTCTGGGTGAGGTGGCTGAAATGCTTCTGGTCACTTTGTGAGATCTGGCTGAGACCTGGCACCTGTGCCCAGTGCTGCCGGGATACCCCGGCTTACTGCCCAGAGCAGCCCAAGAGAAAAATAAATGTATCACATCTGGGTCTTCTGCTGGCCAAGCAGGGACTGAAACTAAGGCTGCAGTTAGGATTTTGGCTGTAGGCTGAGAACAAGTTAAGAAAACTGGCACATAGATTTTTTAGAAAAGCTGTTTGGGTTTTTTTTAAACAATCTTAAACATACTTAAATTTTGATGTTAACTCTCTAACTTAGGGCATATTCTTCAGGAGTGCTCTTGTCTAAACAAGCATAAAAACAGAGCCAGATTTTATAATCATATTGTGAAATGATACTGTGCTTCCCTGCTTTTGTTGTCCTCAGTTTTGCAGTGATGGTTCTGATAAAACCCTTGGTAGATAGAGTTACATAAAGACTATACTGAAGTCTCCATCTCCCTCTTGAATGACTGGCCATAATTGTTCAGAATTATATTTTCTGTGAGCTTTTTCAGGTGAAATGTATAAAAATGCTCCCTCTCTGAAATCCTACTGTCTTTTCATAAGTTTTCTGACTTCTACCACCTAAACAGCCACAGACATTGCAATCTTTCATCCCTTTTCTGTTCATTCATGTGTGTGATGAATTCTTCCTATCACCTTGGAAATAATTCTCTCTTCCCATCTCGAAGCAGTGCACCAGCAAACCCCAGGCTGGGTTGCATGAGGAAGGTGCCATTGCAGTCCCTGAATAGCAGTAGTCTCATGCCACAGGAGCCTGGCACAGTCTAGGCTCAGCCAAAACTGCCCCAATTCTATGACGGAAAAAGTGGTATTGGGAGAGGAAAGCTCTTACCACGCCTTGACCCTCCCTGCAAACCACAGGGCTACAGTACCCCTACACTGGCACATCTCCCACAGGACATGCAGGATGAGGTGTATGACAGAGCAAAATGAGTCAGCCTCACTGTAGAAACGTCACCTTTGGGACTCCTGCCACATAAACATTTATAACCAGGGTTGAATTTCCCCCTCGGGGCCAGTGCAGGGGTTTGTTGCTATTTCTTGCTCTGTTTTCAGTGCAATTTTGGCACTTGCTTCCTTCCCACAGCACTGCCTGTTACCTGCACGCTATGGCTGCCATAGGCTGTAGCCGTACTGGAAGCCTGTTTGGCTGCAGGCTCTGTTACAACTCTCAGTGGTGCTCCAGGACACACTCCCATGCAATTGTATCCCACCAAAATAATCCTGCGCAAACAGCTCCTTTCAAAAACTTTCGCTCAGGGGACATCTGTGGAAAGCAGAGCAGTGCTACTTGAAACAGTCTTATCAATCACAGCGCTGCACGCTTTCAAACTGGTATACTTTCAAGATGTTGCAAGGCTAGCTCTATTAGAAGGGAAACATGCTGTCTGTTTCATATCTGAGACTGTAATTTAAGTGAAATGAGAGCTCTCTGAAGAGCTGGACTCCTTACCTTGACTAACTGCCTTCTTTTTTTTAACGATCTTTCTCTTTCTAACATTATTCAGCACAGTATATTTGGCTGCTCTGACTTTCCCTACTGCTCCTCTGCCAGCAAAGCCACAGCTTTCAGAGCCAGCCTAGATGGGCAGAAAGGATAAGATGTGCTGGGGGCAGCAAGTGTCCCTGGACTGGCTAGGTGCAGGCAGGCCATGCCACAGACATCCAACATGTTGGCCACTGCTGCGCCCATCACCTGCCTTATGGGATATTTGCTCTTGCTTCCCTGGAGTTTAGGTCTTGGTGGGTCCTCAGGGATTTGAGCTCAGAGCTCTTGTGATGGGAGTCCCCTTGAAAGCAGAGCACAGGGTTTTTCTCAAGAGAAAGCTATTGCACAGTGCAATAGAAAGCCTGTGACTGAGAGTCAAAATCCATCTCCATCCTCTTGGTTCAAGACCCAACCCAATATCCTTGGATCCTCCAGAAACAATGGTAGTCACATGATGCCTAGTCCCTTCAGAGAAGCTGTCCTCCTTCGTTATCAAAATGCCCTACTTTTTATCTTTCAGATCTTCTGTTATTGCAAGTTAGCATTTGGGGAGAGATGGGTGTCAGCAATTTAATTATTTTTAAAGATCTACCTGAAATAAATAAATTAATGTGGAGCACCTTTGAAGGATGAGAGTCCCACACAAAGACACAAAGGAAGTTCAGCACTTCAGCCCCACATGGAGACCACCTCCTTTGTAAAGACCATTTCTGCTCACTGTGCTTGGAATCCAGGGCATCACACGTCAAATATGGCATACTTGGACCTGTGCTGTACTCTATACCATCCCTTACTAATTTTAAAACTCCTCTTTCCTGCAATGCAGAGGTCGTTGGGTGCACGTACATACCACATGGAAAACACCAGCCGCCTTGACTGGCTTGAATCCTGCGACAGGGATGCAATGGTCAGCATGGCCATTGCAGAAGCAGCTGCCCTTCACGATGAAGTCATAGATGGCATAGTGCAGGGACGGTGGGGGCTGCGGGGCCGGGCTGGCCGGGAGGCAGGGGCAGCCCTGCCGCTCCAGCAGCCGCACCCGCAGGTTGGTGATCTTCAGCTGCGCCTGGGCTTCCGCGCTGTATGGGTCCTCCGCGGCGTACGGCGGTGACAGGGCTCGGAAGATCACCTGAGCAGAGAAACACAGCAGGTGAAGCAGAAAGGAGGATGTCAGCCAGCTCCAGGATGGGCTATGGGGTGGAATGGCGATGACAGCATCCTCTGGGAGCATGCACCAAGCTCTTATGATGCTCTTCCCCCTCTACAAGGGGTGGGCGCAGCAAACCCACTTCCAACTCAGCATGCACAGGGTGATTCCCCACGAACCCTTATGTTCCTCTCCACAAGAGGTAAGGACCTTATGGGTGTCAAGTGACATTTTGCCATTAACTTAAATCAGAGGTGGGTGCCCCTGCTATGTGGTGTGGCTCAGCACAGGGACTAGCATCCTGCCAGGAAATGCTTATGTGGGGTACTCTTCACTAACATTCCCTCTCCCAGAATGGGTATATTTTTTAACAAATATAGCTCATATTTCCAAATATTTAGTTCCTATCAGTTCCAGGCTGCTTCCTAGTGGAAAAGTGATTGGGTGTGGCAATTAGTGACAGCAAGCTGATAATCAAGAAAACCGAGGTAAGAAAGAAAGGAAAGAGGGGGGCTTCCAAAGTTTAAGCAAATACTTATCATTCATTCTTTATTTTAACTTCATTCTGATTGAATAGGTAAATATTGGCTCAAACTGAATATTAAGAGCACTAGATAAAAATAACCAATTTTCTTGAAAAGGTTTATTTTAAAGTTTTTGGTCTAGCTGCCTACAATGAGAAATCAGAAACAGTAAATACTTCATATGACTACCACTGACATAAAGTAACACATTTATGACACATGTATTAGCTACTGGTACATTCAACTTACAGTGACACTTTCTGAATAGTTAAGTAGTTTTTCACTGAACAGTCACCGACAGCTTGATGAACTACAATAATTATAAACAGCATTTGATCAAATCACTTGAGTGTTTGAGGGTGTGACGCAGCCTAATGACTCAATGCACTACTCCCAGCAGTGACTTAAAACCTCCTCAAACTACCCTGCTGCCCCACTGAAACCACCCATGCCACCCAAAATGCTGGCCAGCCTCTTGCAGGCAGCAAGGAGGTGACTATTGTTTCCTGCCCGGTGAGAAGCAGGGCACGAACCTGCTGCTGTTACTATCAGGGATCACACCCTCCTACCCCTAAATCCACTCCTTCCAAAGAAAGCAGCTGATATGCTTCAGCTGATGAAGGCTTCCCCTTTATTTGACGAGGATCCACAGATCCTGGAAATAACGACCACAGTGCTGCCAGCTGGCCTGCCCACAGGCTTTGCCTACCAGCTGCTGCCTCTATAAGCCCCACCATGGCTGGCACTGCTCCCAGCTGGGACCTGGCTTTTCTCCAGAGCTGCCAGAATCCAGCCAGAGGAAGCTTTGTCTCGGCCTGGAAGGAGACTTAGCCCTTGTTTTGGGGCTGAATGGCGGCAGCGTGCTTTTGTGCGCCCCACCAGCCTGCCAAGCGCAGTTGCCACCAGCATGCCGGTGACAGCGCGGCTCGGCCGTGCTGGAGCTGGGTGTCGCACGCTGGCAAACACATCATGGCTGCAGCTCTGCACTGCCGTGCTGCAAACATTCCCTCCCAAAGGTATCTGAGCATCTTCTGCCAGAAAGACACAGGTAAGGGAGCAGGTTAACTGGGAGAGGTGGTCAAAGGACAAGGCCGGTGAGCACGCTCCTTGTGCCAGAAGTGTTGAGTCCAAGGAGGGGTAACAAACAGTAACACACTTCAAAAGAGGTCTTTTTTCCCCTCTCTTTCAGGGATATACGGAGGTTTTTCTTCTTTCTTAAAATAAAAATATAAACCAGATATCAATAGAAACCCAAGTGAACTCCAGCTATCAAGTCCTGCACCTCTATCCAAGGCTTGTTATTTACCCAAATTTAAATTAATGCCATTTTGATCACATTTACTTGTCAGTGGTTTTGTGAACACAAGATGCTTTGAGATATGGAAATAAAATTCCTTGGGAAAAATCCAAGCTGGAGACATTGATTTCCTTTTAGTGGAGTTGATAGAAAATCCTAGGTCAAGAATTTTCAGTAAAAACTAGCATTTTGGGTATCTTGATATTACATAAATTGCATCTCAGAGAATTCTTTGTCCTAATTCAGATGAGAGCAGGGAAGAAAATATATAAATGGGAACAATTAATGCTAGATGGAGCTGCAGACTTTCCTCTCATGTTTTCAGTTTTCCTTGTTTATCTATCCCTGTTTAATGCATGTGACTCATATTTGTGGTTCTAGCAAAGACAATCACAGCAAAGAAATCAATAACCCCGAGTGCCTCTGCACTGACAGAGTTAAATCTTGTCTGTGTGGAATTCAGGGGGAGTTATGCTGCTGATTTCAATGGAGCCAGTATTCCTGCTCAGACCCTAAAATGCTACAAACATTTCTTTTTATGGCTACATGAAAACAGTGATGCTAAACACGAGCTCTATCTGTAATTCCCAGGGGCTGCGGGCTCTCAGCTGCTCCCCCGTGACTGTCCTGTATTGCTCTGGCTGTGCCCAGCAGCCCTGGCCTGGGGAGCTACACTGTGCCCTGCAGCTGTGTAACAGAGTGAGCCTGGTCTCAGGGCTGCCAGGACAGTAAACATCCCCATCCCTCCATCCCAGACCCTGGCACCTCTGCTTTAACAAAATACTAACTGGTCATTACAACATGTAGGGCATCATACAAACAGCAATTTTCTGCTCTGACACAGTAGATTCAGGGATTCTACAAGCCCTCAGATACTGCATAATAAGGTTAAGGATGCATTTCCCAGCAAGATTTCCCTGTTCAGGGAAATCTGAACTAGTGTTAACATCACTAATTTATCCCAGCTGGTCTCAGGAGTCTGCACATGGCTGGGGCCACACTGGTCTCATACAGCTGTCATGAGTTTGAAGCAGCCCAGCCACACATACACACATGGGCAGGGCCAGATTTCCTGCTTTTACCTCTTCTTGGGCTTTTCCATGCAGTTGTCCCACCAATAGGATGGGCACAGGGCTTCAGTATCCTCTCTACTAATGAACCATGGTTTGTACAGCAGACCTGCCCAGGTTTTCACACCTCTGGTTCTGCTGGCAACTGCCAGCTACTGCAGTCAGAGGTCTCCTCAACCAAAATATTGCTTTGTTTTAACAGTGTAGGGGAAAAGTGTAGGAACAATTGGAAAAGAACACTTTGTCAACATGTGTGTGCATCTGATGAGGTTTTGCAAGCCTGTGGTCTCCCTGGTGCCACTAGGTAGCACTTTGGTGCCGTTGTCCAGCCAGGATTCTGTTCTGCCAGCAGCAAACCTCACCAGTAAGCACCCCATAGTGACCAGGCTTCCGTCTTTCCCACTCAAGTCTGTCTCTGCGTATGAGGCCTACTAACAAAATATCAAACCCCAGCATCACAACGTTAGGCAGGCAATGTGACTTATGCAGTAGTCAGCCCCACATATGATAGCAAAGTGTGGAAGGCCCTGATCTTAACATCAGCAGCTCTGACATGTATGCACTAATTAAAATGTTATATTTTGTAAAACAAGTCGGAAGTCATACATTGAAGCCCCCCAGCAGTTCTGTGCTTTCCATCCATATTATATCCTATCAGAAAGATGTTTTTATTGCCAGTGTTGCTAGCTCACTATAAATCTTAGGATATTTGGGATTCTTCTTAAATACAGTCCCAGGAACGGAATCTTTATCTCAGCTTCCCTTTAAAATTAAGTATGTAGCAATAACTCATGCCACAAACCAGGAGGCAAATAAAACCACTAAGAAACAAAATATCTAGTCCTTGGGGTAATGTTCCTTCTGTGACATGTGGAATGATGCTGTTGGATGCCATGTGCTATAAAAGCAACCTCTGCATGAAGCAACATCAACTGAGGAGTGATTTAAAAGTTGCACAGAGATCTTTTTCGGCATGGTGATGGTCTCTCTACACAGCCAAATAGGAGCTGTAGTCTGCAGTCTCTGAGTGAGAAATGCCACTGCTATGCCTCAAGAGGGTTGGGCTCACCTGACCCTCTTAGTGCGATGCCTGTTGGTGGCAGGAGGGAGCCCACTCCACTCCCAGGGGAAGCCCATTCCACTCCCAGGGGAGCAGGAGTGGATAAGCTGTCCCACAGTGCCTTGCAAGTGCCATGGAGTAAAAATACTCTGCTCTTCAGTCAGACCAATGCAGCTGTCTGCAGTTTGGTCACATCATTACATAGACAGCCTAATAAATTTCCACAGGGTTTCCATTTTCTTATGGGCTGTCATGAACAACTCTTGCTCTGTTGATTATTTCACAGGTTCTAGTGGCAGAAGAAGCCTGAGCTCTTCACCATTCCGCAGATGCAGTAATGTAGCTCTGTATATAAATAAAGCAGCAGCGATGGACATGGTGCACTCAAGTAACCACTTGCACCACAATGACCTTGATATATAAATACATAAAGTCCCTTTGCAAGAAGTACTCTAATATGTTTACATGTGAGAGGCAATAAAAGGACATCTTTATATATACACCTCCACAGTGGGAAGGAAAATGCTAATGAATGATTCCGACAGCAACAAAATAGGCTGTGAAGTCAAAGTTGCCTGAGGAAGTCAACAGAACCAATGAAAAATTGCCAGGAGCAAAAGTTTCTCGATGAGTCACGGGCCCACCTCCACCGAACGCAGCTGCAAGGGCCCGGACCTTTGTCAAGACGCAAATATCCAGAGCAATAAAGTGGAACCCTTTGGGATACAAATGCCTCTGACATTGAAGAAACATGGGTGATCCACAAAAAGTTTCTTCCTCACAGACCTTCAGAAACAGGCACAGTTACAGAGGCTTTGGACAGGGTCCTCCAGCTGCCACACATGTGCCCGTTCCCTGGGTCCCTGGCCACGCTCCAACCTCCAACTGGGAGCCTGGCCTCAGCCAGGAAGGCAGCAGGAGATGGTTCACGAAACGGCAACATCGATAAATTACAGAGAGAACAAATGGATAGGGAACTCAAGAAGCATATACGCATGGGAACAAGACAACAAACAGGAATACGTCAGAAATAAAAGCAATAAACAAATATTAAAAACGTAACCACATTTTTACTTGGTTGTAAATGAAAACCAGGGTGGTAACATCGCATGAAGTGATGTGTGGTTTCTTTCCAAAAGAGACTGATGAACTCTGTATTGTCTGACCTGGATGCGTGAAAATGTATCTGTAAGTACTCTGCAATACTGACCTATCCACATTAGTGATTCATGTCATTAGCTCAGGGGCATTTGATAAATTCAGTACTGGTTTACTCGATTTTTGCTGGTAGATTTATTCCTTTCAATGCATTTTACAGGAACAGAAGAAAAAATAGTATGAATAAAGAGAATGAAAAGTTTGTTGTCTTATCCAGATAGACAGCAAAAGCAATGAGGGATGTGCACCACTTTACGGAAAGGCATATGATGTCTAAGTAAGTGTTTAACAGAAAAGTTAAGGTTTGCATTAGGAGTCTGCAGTGACTCTTGGTATGTAGGCACTAAATAAACGTGCTTAATTGGCCTGTATTCTGGGGCCCTGTGGAATCTCCACATCACTGGAAGTGATCTGATTTATTTAGTGCCTGGACAAGGCTCTGAAAATGTAGGCAGTAAATGCAGTGGTGGAGCTCTGCCAGAACATCCAGGACCTCAACCCTTTGCCTCCTTAAAAAATTTCCCTCAAGCACAACAAGCAGCTGAGGTTAGGCACTGCTTGCCTGGTGCTGGGACTGAGGTGAAAGTAAGCCCTTGCCTCTGATATCCTGGCTCTGGGATTCCCAGCTGTGTGCCCAGCATTGCCTCACATCTGCTTGTGCTCACAGACCTTGGCTGTCACTTCAAACCATGGCACAAGCTGAGATGGTCCATGCTATATCACTGCCTGGTATGCCTCTGCCATCCCCCAGCCACTGCCTGCCTGCACCCCATCCCTCTGCACCTCCCTCCACAGCCAGAGCAGCCCATCCAACAGCCCAGGAACTCTCCTGTAGGCACTACCCAAAAGTGGCAACTACTTTCAGCCTTGGCTGGTCTTGTTCAGAGAAGCTTAGTAGGGAAATTTTTTGTGGCAATCGAGCTTTCCTGCTCAATAGATGTAAAAGTTAAAAGTAGTAAATTCTCTTGGTAAACATGGAAAGCTCCCAGGGAGCAACAAGACTGCTTTCCAGAAAAGTGTAACTGAAAATATTAATAATGATGCCATATGGGTGCCAACTGTCAACCTGCCACAGTGTCTGCTTTCAACTTCCACCCAAGAAATGTATTAGGAGCAATAAGCTCATCATCACCACAAAAGCCTGATTGATGGAGCTGGGTGTAAACTTAGCTGCAGAAATGCAATGCCAGTCAGGTGCTCCTCCTTCCAAGAGAGCGTTCTCACACCTCTTTCACACACCCCTGGTTAGTCACCTTCAGTGCTGCAGAGCAACCTTGGAGCTAAGACTGTTCTATGCTTGTCCCCCTGTGCCTTCCCAGGAAAGAGTAATTAAGCTTCTCACACCACAACATGTGCAAGGAAGACTGAGGTGAGACTGCCTTACTGTTCATGTGAGGACGGCTTGACTTTCAAGGTTTGCTGTGCCATGCAGCAAGACTCAAGCTGCAGCAAGGAATCTAATTTGGTACCCTTGGGGAACAGGGACAGTCCTACCTGCCCTGACACCTTTGGGGACCTTTTTTTTCTTACAGTGGGAAGCCTCAGACACAGGAGCTGCCTGGTTTAACAGGGTCCCTCAGCCCTGACAGTGCTGGAGCAGCTCAGGCACGCTCACTGTCAGATGCATGGTCTAAACACCAGACCCAGTGCTGGCAACAACCATCAGATTCCCTGCCCTCATATGCCTTCTGAGAGAGACAGATACTGTGCACGTAGCTTCTTCTGTCTCCCATGTCCAGTATCAAGGGAGCAACTCTATGCTAGCATTTACCCTCCTGGTCAGAATTTTAGTTTCTGGGATTTTCTGCATCAGTGTGGTCAAAATCTGCCAGGCTCTCCTTGGCTCTTCCTGGAGGGGACAGCTGTGTCTGCAGAGGAATATTTTGCTTGCAAATTTAGTTCCCTACAGAAAAGGGCCCCGTGCCATTGCACTGCATTGTGTCCATGTCCCTGTCCATCAGTCCACTCTAAAAACCTCTGAAACCACTAATTTCAACCAGCTTTTGGAGATACACATTAAAGGTGTTAAGCTCCTGAAAGTTTTAAGAAAACAATCTCTTTGCTTCACAAAATCAAGCCTGCTGGACTACTATCCCCTGTGAAGAAGACTGCTACAGCCACAATAATGGTACCTTCTACAGACAAAACAGACTTAGTTCATATATCACCACACCAAGCAACAAGCTTTTAGGAGAGAAATCCATGTGCATCTCTGTGCTATGTTCATTGCAATGACCCTAGGCTGAAAAAAGACTGAACTTTTTGGCAGATGCTGCAAATAAATCCATGGTGTGGAAAGTTCCTCAGCCTAAGCTGGGCAGGTATTACCCACCAGCTCCTCTAAAACGCTTCTTCATTTTTCTGCCTGTCAGACCAAGTGGACTGCAGGGAAGAAGAATCTTTTTCTTGCGGAGAGGAGCACACTTCAGCATCACCTGGATGAGGTGAAACAGCAATAGAAATTGGAAAACGTGCCTTGCCACTGCAGAGAGGAGAGCATCAGAGACACTAAGATCACAATGAGCATTGGAATCTTGCAGATCACAGTGTTTGGCACTCGATCAACATCCCCAAGCAACCATGACAGAAACCCACGGTGTACCACCACCAGCAGTCCCTGAGCTCCTTGAGATGCTGGAGAAATGGCATTCCTGCAGCAACCTTAACAAGGCTGCTTCATATAATTTGACATAAACAGCATTTGGCCCATGCCTCCAGCCCTTCTGCAGTCTTTTACAGCACATAAATCAAGACAAATAATCCCTTGCCTCACTATCCAAAAGTTATGCAATCTTACAAAGACTTCAGGAGGAAAATCCAGCTATTTATACCAAGGCAACTTTTATCTTTTGGGAAACTCAAAGCATTCTTCTGCCGTTCTCAAAAGCGAGAAGCTGTACAGGCAAGCTCCTACTCACATGCAGCAGCTGGCCAGTGAGAGGCTGGAAAAGGCACAAGGAGAGCTAGGCAAGACCTTTGGGATTTCTCTAGGATCCTTGAAATCTCTGGCAATAATCAATCAGATGAGAGCCATCTTCCCAGCTTCTCTTCAACATCTGACTACACAATTTCATCAGATGAAAATGAAACACTGCTAGGTCATTCCTGTCTCCATGTAGACAATGATCACAAAAGTAATGTTCTTATCAGAAAAATCTCTCTACAGCTCAAAACTCTTGGATTTCTTCATCTCAGATTAATAGTGCTTCTCCAATAATTGATAATTTATTCCACACTGGCTCTATTTTGCCTAACCACTAGTTTCGCTCATCAAAAAGATAGAAATACTCAGTTTCTTGGCTAACAAAACCCTCCAGATGCATGATATCATTGGCTATGAACTATCAAGAAAAACAATTATTGCCTTTTTCTCATCTTTAGAGTCACCGTTTCCAAGGCTGCGCTAGCCCAATCAGGAAAATGAACCAGCACATCTCAGCTGATGATACGAAGTCCTTTGACCCATCAGCAAGAAAGATGATATTTAAACACTCTTCCCTCCAGCAATTCCCCTCCTTTCCCCATCCCCATAAAAGATTTATGTTCCCAGCCTTGGTCTGCCGGCAGTACCTGTTGTGCACGTGAAAGACCAAAAAAACCTGGAGCTACCTCCAAAGAGCCAGACAAAGGACTGGACTTGCTTCTTCGTTGGCAGGGCTGTAAGAAAAGCTGGCTCACTCCCCAGAGCTGCAGAATAACCTCTTTAACAGCTTCTGAGCACAACACACCACTGCAAAAGCCTGAAAGGCAGCAGGTTAGTGTTTCAGTAACTGCAGTGATACTAAGGATCAAGGGGATTTCTTTCAGCCCAAGAGTAACACAATTCCATGAATATTTTTCAATTGTTTATAATGAAAAGGCTTTGTGTCTATAGGACCGGCTGCTTAAACTACCCAGCTACTATGAGCTAGACTTAATTCTAGGAAAAAGAACACCTGTCTGAATTGTATGTAACTACACACTGTCCAAAAGGTCACAAGAAACAGCACCCCTCTTTCAACCCATAGCTATAGATTTTGATGACTGGAATGAGGGATGCTGCAGAGAGACTGGTGGTAAAATACTCATGGCATATGCATCTAGTAAATTTGGTTCTGGATATTAACTTCTTTTCTTCCTGTAAAATGTTACTCAGGGAGAATTTGAGAACTTCACCATTTGTGTAGGATTTTGAATGTTGTTAGATTGGGTATCTCACACTGACACCCATTGTTGCATGGTGATCAATCTCAAATGAGCTTTTGATCCAAAACTTCTGAGACATGTCAATACACTGCTTTAGGTTACACGCTTCCCATGTATCCAGGAATCCCAAAGAGAAACATGGCAGTCCTACTTTCCAGCCAGAGAACTGGATAGCTGAATAAGTGAGCTGGCCTTCTCTTCATGCCAAAAATGAACTGTGAAATGAAGCAGTGGGGTGCAGCGCCTGAAGAGAGGCTCTGGAGGCACCGTTAAAATCCCGTGGCACTTTTCTCAAGGGAAGCAATAGTCCCACTAACAAGGCCAGATGCCAACTTAGAGAATTAAATTCTGCCTACCCAAACTCCTCTTGTTTCATGTGGGTACAGTGCTCTTCACATCCTACATAAGAAGTTTGGAAAGGGTCTCCTGGAGCCCTGGGACCCATTCCCTCCTGCTGCTGGCAGCCTACAATATACCCCCTTTCATAGACTGGTCAAGCTCCCTCTAAAGAATAATTTGTTTTAGCCATAATTGGAGGTCGATCCAGAAGCAGTTGTTAAAAACTTGCTGTTCCAAACAGGGGACTGCCGATATGCACTGTTAAACACTGGCTATGCTCCATCCCAGAGGCGGCTGCATTTCAAGAGCTGGCCGAGCAGAGGGCCAACCCCCAAGTGCCCAAAGCACTGGGAAATCCAGGAAGAAAAGAAGACGATCCTATGGGCTACTTGTAATGGGAGAAATCATGCAGAGGATCGTGGGGCAGGTTGGAGAAGCATCTTGCTCTTCATATGCCCTTGTCCTTCAGAGATGCTGAGCATCCAGGAAGCCTCATAAGGGGACATGTCAATCCTCTAGGATGGCCCGTGGGAGAGGGGGAGGGATTTGTCACAACCTGGCCTGCAGATCTGACAGTATCATGCCTGTTACTCCACATAAAGAAAACTTAAAAAGCAGGTGCTGAAAACAACAGTTGTGTTGCTCAGCCCTGTTGGTGACTGAACACTAAAGCATCTTTCATGGTAAAATTTGTCAGAGACCAAAGGTTCATCTCCACATGTGCCCAGAATGGCCCTTGTCTCCTGTCCTCCCAGGCACAGGTGAAAACTAAGCTAAAGTTTCCCCTTTTCCCCTGATTCACTTTTTGCTGCCCCATTATTTAAAGGGAGAATCTCCTCTCCTCCACTGTTGGAAACTTGCACTGGCTTGCAAACCCCCCACAGTGCTTGGGAAGATGGGCTTCCCTGCCAGGTAGGAAAGCTTGAGGACTAAACCAAGGGATGCACTTCACCACAGACATCAGCAACGTGGCTGGTGGTGAGATGGTGTCCTGCTGGTGTGCTGCTACTGCCAGCTGCCACAGTCTGGGATTTCGAGGCTCCTATATCATTTTATTGACTCCAGCTTAATTTCATTTACTTCATCTCATTAACTATTTCCCTAGAAATCATTATTCTCATGCTTATGAAACAATGGTCCCCATGTCTTGCTGGATTTAGTGATATAATGCAAAGAGCTGGACAGGGATTGGCCGTCACCCCGACCACTCCCAGCTGAACAGACTCTCCTTTGCACATGGCATTTCTGAACAGAGCCCAACAATTTGTGTTTTTCCAAAGATAGGATGATCAGGAAGATGCTGTTAAAGAGGTTTTTTTCCTACAAAGTGCACTTCTACAAAGTGTAGAGATAAGACTTGAAAATGTACTTCCCCAGGTATGTCCTCACACATCCTGAGCACTGCTGGATGCCTGCCAGGATCCCTCTTTCCTTCTCATCAGTTTGGGCCTTTGTTTTCTCTCTGTGAAGACGTCAGTGGCACAGGACAATTAAAACAGATGTTTGCAGCCCTCTATGGGTTGACATCCCAGGCTGTTTTGAAGTTATTCTTGCATATTTGCCCAGGTTCTCTGTGGAGCCCTACATCTGACTGAACTCAAATCTCCTGTTACCCACAAGATCCTTGAAGGATCTCAGCACAATGACAATGCAGCTTCAGTTAAGGACAACAATGATAAGCTTGAAAACCAAGCTTATTTGGGCCTAAAAGGTAAAAAAAACCCAACCAGGCAGAAGTTGCTACAATCCAAAACCAGGACTCAAAAATAAAAGTTGCTGACTGTGTTTAACTCCTATTTGTGTCAGCAGCGAGTGTTACAACCACTCACTGTCTGTCACGGTCAGACTTGTGAGCAGAAAGACACAATTTGCTTCTGCTCTATGCAGCTAATTTCAGGTAAAACCAGTAGGACTGGTGTCCAAATTCTGAAGGAAGAGAGGCAGGCTGCATGCAGTAACAGTGAAAGGCAAAACATATGAAGGATATTCCGTTACGGAAGGCAAGAGATCAATAAAATGCTCAGTAAGACACGCATCTCACAGCAAAACAGTGGTGATGTGATGTTTCCAAAGTTAAAAGCATGTTAGAATTTGTTGCTGGAATATAGTCAAGCTGCAAATATGCCTCTTCTATAAATAGCACACAGCAACAATAGCTGAGGTCTCCAAGTGATTTATTAGCAGTATTCTAAATAGAGGAACACTAAAATAAGGTACTAATTTACTAAAATCTTGTCAAGGAGACTCTGCTTCAGTAAGCCCTTTTATCCTGGAGCTTGTCTAAATGGGGACACTCAGGCGAGCTAATCTGAATTGACCACAGATGGGGATGTAAAGTGAATGAGATAATTGCATTGCAAAGTGGACAGTCACTCTCACTCACAGTTAAAGAATTAACATCTGCTAAGGGCCCTTTGTGGATGAGCCATCAACAGTGACCCCTAGCCAATGATAATTTTAAGATTAGAGTGTCGAAAAGGAAATATTAATATGATCTTAACTATGGGAGGGAAGATAGCCTTTTATGCATACTAGTAAAATTAGTATTCCTGTCTGAGCATGAAGCTGGAAGAGTTTATTTCTGCATCTTGTTTACTTGGATCAGATTGTGTTTGGCTGGGGAATCCAGTTCTGATTTCCCTCGCAATAATGTGGCTGAAGGGTTACACCCTGAAAAACAACGAAAATACTCAGCATTTGTAGCATTTTTGTATGATTCAGGCTAAAACTTGGCCATAGCCTTTCTCTTAAAACACTGATGATACAAGGCTAACATTTAGAGGTTTCTGCCCACGCTAAACAAACTGCTGTTGTGAAACGATTAATTCACTATATTAATTATTTCACCTCAAATAGGCAGATGCTTGAAGCTTGCTAGAAACCCAGGTTGGCTGTACCAAGGTTGGGATGCCAGGGCAGGAGGTGGGCACCCACCATCTGCCTCCTTTCCTGTTCCCTACTGAGGAGAGGGTCAGTTGGTTTGCTTGGCTTCTGTATACTTACAGAGAAACCGCTGACTACTTCGCTGGTTGCTGAAACAGTGTTTCTTCTTTGCAAGAGGTCAGACTACAGCTAGGCTGCCCTGGTATGGTGTTCAGCTCAGTAGAGCCCCTGAGGTCTCTGGGCACATGCTGACCTCTGAACTCATGCTTACTTCCACCAAGAAAACCATTTAGACCAAACCCAGGGCATTTTAGGGCAGTGTTCCCAACATCAGTACAGCCTTCAACCTCTTTGCTTGGCAATTCTGCCCAGATTTGTCCTTTCCTTCCTAATCCCACTACTGGGCTGTTGATCCTCCATCTCTTGCCTGCCTCAGGCTGGAGCCGCATCCACATCAGAGATAACCATGTCTGGTGGACTTGCAGCATTAGGGACAGGTAGTAAACGAGCAGGGACCTGCCAAGTCCCTGATGAGGTGATTCTACCCATCAATAGACCTTACAAGTGCCACACATGGCGTGTGACATAATTATCTCGTCTGGTTCCCACTGCTGAGGTGGCACCCAGCTTAGGTGACTGCAGCACAGTGCCACTTTCCAAAAGTATTGCTCTGCTGGTGCTCTCCACCACCCCAGTCCCACCACTGCAAAGGGAAGCCCAGAGCCACACTGCTACAGAAGGATGAAAGGCATCTCTCAGAGCCATTTCAGCATCTCTGAGGTCTGGATCTTTGAAATTAACCTAGAGGCTTGGCAGCTTGTTTTCTGCACTGTCATGAATCTCCTCAAGGTCAACATCATGGCAAATTCTGATGAGGGAGGATTTTTGTCATAGGAGTTGAAGTAGGCATCTAAGGAATGACTCACGATGATGAGGCCAGAATGCAAAAACTCTGATCTTTCTTTTCAATAAAAAGTGAAGCAGATACACCTTTGACCCAATTAAGACGGGTGACATATTGAAAAGAGGCCCTAAGCCCCAGAGTACTGTGGGGTTCTGCACACTGATGCCTTGATTTGGGGCTTGCAGGTGCCATAACAATCAGCAGAAATGCAGGTGGATCAGCACTGCCTGCTCTTTGCAGAGGGTAAAACCAGAAACCACCAGCCCTAAAAGCCACAGGTCTGTGCCAGCCTCCAGTGACATTTGGGGTGAGTCACCACCACCTGAGGCCTCACCTGAGACAAACTGCTCATCCAAGGGGATAGACAGCAAGGAGTGAGCTGCCAGCAGCATGCAGAGAGACCCCAGCATCCCACAAAATCCTGCAAGCCCTTAATGCCACACCTAGAAATGCACATGTGGCGTTGAAATGTCTGAAGTGTGAGAAAGCAGTGTATAGACAGTGTGATCATGGGTTACAGTTGTTACATCACAGTTAAAAAAAAATCTAAGAAGTTAAAAAAGAAATCCCGTGGCACTCACAGAATTTGTAGTTGTGCTTTAAAGAAAATGAGTAATACCCTTCAGAGTAGCCAGTAATACCCTTCAGACGTGGATGTTTTGGATGACTGAGTATTTGAAACCACTGTTTCAAGAGAAATTACTGTTTCCATATGTCTGAAATTAGGTGCTACCAAAGTGGGAGTAAAGCACAACATAACTCCAAACAGAACACAAAACTCTGATGTTTCTTTAGGTCAGATACATGTTGCTATTGGCAGCTACTAGTAATTGCTGGAATGCAGCGCACTGTAATAAATTAAATGGGATATTTGCTAAGTATGCAGGCTTGCCATCTGGAGAGCTGCTGCTATTACTTTGCAGGTAAAAAGTGGTATTTAAGTGCAGGAAACTGAAGTGTACCATATGAGCAAAATCTTCTAAGCTCCAGCCCCTTTGATGCAATATTTGTTTAAAACCTGGAACAATTAAATGTTCTTGACTTCTATAGCTTCTTTGCAGTAACACAGACTAAAGCGATGCCAAAAGAAGAGATCCCACAGGAGCAAGCTCGGTACATAGCCTCTTTGCAGCAGCATGCTACCGCAGATGCATCAAACAGCACCAAAGGACTTTTCTTCTTGAGACAGGCATTGCTTTCTACACCCAAGACTTTGATTCTACTGTCCCCACACACTGCACCAATCCAGAGAGGAGCTGGCCCAAGGTTGGGATTTGGACAGGTTCTCTCCAGGCACAGCCCCCATCCTGGGGTGCAGTGACGATAATTAAAACTGCACCAGGGTGCCAGCAACATGGGACATAACACCAGTGAGGCAAATACTGCCTTGTAGGATGCCCTAGGTTTCTCATCCCTGAGTAAAAATCCCTGGAAAGCTGAAAAAGAAGCATGCAAGTCATATACCCCAGAGAAGTCCCACTGGCTGGCCTAAGAGCTGTGGATTTCAGTCCTGGCCCTCCATCACAGGCTGGCATAGGTTTATGATTCAGGTGGTGGGACACAGAGGCTGGCACAAGTACTGAGGGCCTGAGCAATTCCCAGTGGGGTACATACATCCTTTCTTTTGTAGGTCTCACTTTGTAGTTAGCCCCAATTCAGAACCACAGAATTGTTTGGCTGGGAAGAGACCTTCAAAGATAATCTAGTGCAGCATCCCTTCCATGGGTAGGGACATATGTCAGTAGATCAGGTTGCTCAAAGCCCCATCCAACCTGGCCTTGAATGCTTCCAGGGATGAGGCATCCACAGCTTCTCTGAGCAACTTGTTCCAGTGCCTCATGACCTTCATAATCAAAAAATGTCTTATGTCCAATCCAAATCAATTTCTGTATAAAACTGTCCTGTCAGAAAAGGCCATGTTGAAAAGTCTTTCTCCACCTTTCTCGTAAGCCCCTTTATATATTGCACTCTGAAAGGAAGTTTAGGCAGCTTTTTGGGGCCGCAAGGGTGCCAGGAAAAGAAAGATAGCACTTTTTCTCACCAGTCATTTGATTTAAAATGTAATGGAATAGTCATCCTGGATCTGTCTGACAGATCTAGAGATCCTTGTTTCTGAGCTGATGAGAGCATGGAACAGCTTCTCCTGTAGCAAGACATTGGCTGCCTCCCGAGACACAGCTAAGAGATGCACTTTAGTGAAAAAACAACTCTCAGTATTTCTGCAGAGAGCGGCTTCCTAGCCAGAGCATGGCTAGAGGTGACCACAAATGATCGCAAAGAGGTCTGAATACATGATTTTTCTCAACATAAATTCTGGTCTCCAAAGACTGGGCTTTCACCTCAAAACCAGTTCTCAGCAGAAACTACAATGATGTAAGTGATCTCCTGATTCACGAACCAGATTTTACCCTTTCTCTGTGTTAGGCCAGAGAGAAATTTTGATTAAGCTTTCAGGCAAGTTCATTAAATGGGGCCACTAGAGGGAGCAGCCTTTAAAGTCCAGAGCTGGTCACCGGGGATGCGTCCCCACGAGAGGGGAGACCCAGGAGGGCGGCCCCATGGCCGCGGCTCCCAAGGGAAGCTCTCCTGCACTGGGGGAAGTGGGACAGAACTGCACAAAGGGAAGAGTATTATTGGTAGCGCCTCCAAATGCATAATTTGTTATCTGCTCTTTCTGATACCGAAAATCATCTGACTTTCACGTAGATTTTTTTTCTTAGCAAATATGATGTTTTTCTTCCTTTTTTCCAAATTCTTGTCACATAAGTGTTCACAGGAAAAAAGAAGACAAGATACAAGTTTTAAAATTACCTGGCTAACCTGGTTTACGGGAACCATACTTCAGTGTGTGGTGAGTAGCTACCTTGACTGGTTACACGCCTATTTCTCAGAGAAGCCAGTCACTATTAAAAGTCAAACTGGTGACTATTAATTTTAACAGTCGCATTTTGGTCAGACTGATTTGCATCACCTCAAAAACACAGGACTGCAAGATCTGGAGAAAGCTGTCTAGAGTGACGTTCCATTTGGCATTCTTGAGGAATTAGCAGCACCTGCCGAGGTTGCAGTTGTGCAGGGGGGTTCATCAGGTGAAAGGACAGGAATTTTTTGGAAAAGAGAGGGGCTATGAACTCAGCAAAGCAAGAGGCAGGGCCGTGCCTACATCACCTAGGAATGAATTACGTTAATTCACCTTGTGAAATACGTGCGATGACAAGAGATGCTGGTGTAGCGAAACATGAAGCGTAAACACAGGTGCAGGGATTGCAGAGAGGGGGCTGGAGCAGGGGCTTTCTCGTCCCAGCACAGGCAGACTTACCTCTCCTCCAGTGCAGGGGAAGGGGCTCGAATATCTGGAAGTGCAAATGGCTCCTCTCTGCCTCACATCATCCTCCAGCCCGAAGGTGGCCGAACAGTTGGCAGCAAAGTATTTGTAAGGCTTCCACGTCTCGCCGAAGTCCTGGGAGCGCTCCAGCACCATGGCAGCCGGCCTGGGCGACTTGAAGACCATAATCAAGTGAGTGAAGTAGAAGGTGGCTTCCAGGTCCAGGCGGATGGTCTCGCGGGGGGCGTCCTGGGCCGCCTGCCACCAGGTGCGGGGCAGGCGGAACGGGGAGTCGGCCATGGCGGCGGGGGGGTGCGCCAGCCCCGCGTGGGCCCCGCTGCAGCGGCCGCACGAGGGGCGCCGGCAGCGGCGCTGCGCGTCCTCGCTGTAGGCGCAGAAGGGCTCGGCGGCGCGGCGGCCGCAGGACGTGTCGGTGCGCAGCGCCCGCCCGTGCGCCAGGTTGCCCATCCGAGGGTTGCAGGCCTTCTCGCAGGGACTGCTCGCTGCCGCCACGCCGCCCAGACCTGCGGGGCAGAGAGCGGGGGGCTGAAGGCGGCTCCTGAGGTGGGAGCACCCCAGCCCGTCGGAGCAGACACGTCCCGCGGCACACGGGATGCTGCCCCCGCCGAAACCGTGTGCCGCTGGTACCCACCGAGCCCTGGAGGGGCTGTAGGACAGTGTGGCACTGCTACTCAGCTCTCCCCTCCGTGGAGCTCAGTGTCGTCTTTAAAAGCAAAAAAAAAACCCTCCCCAAAACCCTTCAGGGCTTCCCCGCACTTGGGAAAATCCCTTCCAAGAGATACAGAGCAGGCAGGAGGAGAGATGAGTACACCCTGCCCTCCCGCCTTGAGGGACCAGAGCAGGGCTGAGGCTTCACGGACATGCCACCCTTGCCCCGAGGCCTCCAAGGGGATCCAGGTGGCCCTGGAGAAGTGGAGAAAAGCAGAAGAAAGGCAGGCTGCCTGCAAGCCAGCATGCTGCCACAAGGCCAGGAGACTGCCGTGGAGGACAGCACTGCTGTAACCCAGCCCACCGTGCAGCACATCAGGTGTCCGGGGTGTGAGAGCCCACAGGAAAATCACCTGCCAGCAATGACCTCAAGTCTTCACCCCTTTCCCACCACTCCAGCCCTTCGCCAAATCTTCCCACAATCAGAAACTTCTGCCGACATCAGTGTTCAGTTGTAGCACCGCTTAAGTTTGGAAAGGCTGTTGCTGGTGTGTGTAAAGGGAAGGAAAAAAAAAGTTTTGGTTGAAATTATGCTGGCAAGCTGCCACGCAGCTGAGGCTCTGTGGTTTTTGTTCAAGCTTTTCTGGAAGTCCTGTCAATTTTAAAATCCACAGTTAAAGCGTCAAAGAAAAATAAAATCACCCTGGGCTTTGCTGTGAAACCATGTAACTCTCACGTGTAATCAATGTAACTCTTGCTGCAGGAATTCTTGATTAGGGGCTCTCCAACTTTTTATTACAAAATGTAAGTGTAGGTCAAGGCGGTATTTGGTGAATTGTTTAACATAAAAAAACTCTGATGACTTGGATATGTGCAGGTCAAAGCATCTGAGGTGCATAATGTCTTCTTTATCACCAGGCAAGTCATACACAGTCAGCTTTGTGCACCAATTAATGTCTTCTTCTTGGCATTTTTGTTATGTCTGAAGGTCATTTCAGTTTAGCATCCAATAAGTCCTTTATCTGGGGCTTATTCAGCTTTTGCCTACAGTGTCACAGTTGCAATTCAGCTATATTATGCACTAGCAGTGCTAAGCCTTCCAAGCCTGACAGTATTCCCCCCTTCTCCTGCTCCTCAAGAAATACCGTGCATAAAAAACATTTCTACCACCAAAGCTCTATACAGGTTTTCTATAGCATTCCCTCAGAAGAGCTGTGGACCGCTGCTTGCCATGCACCCAGTACAAGGCACTTCTGAATCCAGTCCCTGGATTTCACTGGGTAAGCAATCTTGGGAAACTTTTAGTGAACAAGAAATGCTCACTCAAGTTAGCTTCCTACAGTGTGCTGGTAAAGCTGTGTTGGAGATGACCTATAGTAACTGTGCAGAATATGTTTGCTCTAGAAAAGTAAACAAATAGAACTGTAAGGTTAATGTAATATCACTTACAACTTCTGAACATCCTTTTCAAAGCGTTGTATAAACATTAACTAACCTACGTAGCTCTCCTGAGGGGTAGGTGAGGTAAGTGCTATTATCATATTATCAGTTAGGCTAGCCAGTAGTTGGCCTAATTTATGTCTTTGGCTGCTTTCCTGGATTCTTTGACTACGTGTAACACAGTGCAGTTGGCCGCTATACAAATAGATGAACATTTACTGCGGTTCCCTCAGTTGTGGGATTGCAAAGCAGGTTTGGGAAGTGGTAGGAAGAGCAGGGCTCAATCAGCACCATCAGACAGGTTGAGGTTACTGTTTGTGTTCATCAAGCCCTTTTGTTTTTTGCACACCAGACTGCCGCCTTCAGGAATGCCGTGGAGGAGGACCTGGTCAATGGGAGGTTTCCCTGTGACTGCAGTTGGTGGTAGGGCTGGCGTAGCTGGCCCCAGGGCAGGGACAAGGCTCTACTTGAGCCCAGCTGGGAGGGGTTGGCTACCAAATTCCATGTGAGACCCTGGGAGCTGAGAGTATTTGATTGCTCCCAGTTCAGGGTATATTCCAGCCCTGGTCATGCATGGTCACTGACTGCAATTGTCTTTGGGCCAGGCATTGAAGGTCCCTTCCTCACCCGGGGTCAGATCTGGGGCAAGGGACCTTGGCTTCAGTAGGATTTGAGAAATTATGCTGGCATATAGACATGGGTCCCAGGGGCAGAAAGGGGGGAGAGGAAACCCCCTTTGAAAGGGTGTTTGTTTTCAGCTGAATTGGAAAAGAGCTGCATGACTGATGCAGAGCACTTCATGTTATGAAAAGTGACAGCTTTCTAGTGTAACGCTGGCTGCCACAGGAATCCAGTAAAAGGACAAATTGAGAGCATAGATTTCTATGCTGGCAGTCACAAGTTCACGACTACTCTGCCACACCACTGGAAAAGGTGCTTTTCTGTACTTGCACTTAATGCATCTGCCCAACTAAATCTTCCCATTCTAAAAACTGTACATGCCACCGGACTGGGATCTTCAGTAATGAGTAAGAGCATGCAGCGAATACCATGACTCACCTGGAAAAACATCCATGGAAAATCATATGCTTCCTGCTTAAGCATTTTAGCAACACATGCCTTGTGATGTTTCGTTTATATCTTGTTCCTGATTAAAAGTTTGTTTCCCATCAGGGTTTTTTTTCTTCTTTCTAAAAAAACACTTGGCACTCGGCTTGCACCCGGCCGAGGAAGTGTTACGCAAACTGTTTATGCCCGAGTGTCTCTGCTGCGGGACCCCGCTGCGGATAGCTCTGAGCACGAAGTGTTTACGCTGCGGGAAGGGGCTTTGAAAACCCTGCCCGCCCTCCTCCGCACCCCGAGGACTTGGGGCACCGCCGCCCAGAGCGCCTGCGGAGCCCACAGCGCCCCGCCGCTGCCACCCGCAGCGCTCCGCAGCCGGGCCNCCCGCGGCATCCTCCGAAGCCCCGGCCCGAGCCCACCCGGCCTCGCCGCGCCGCCCGAGGCTCCGCGGGCAGGGGCGGTCCCGCGCAGCGAGGCGCGGCGCGGCCGGACCCCTCTTTGTCTGCAGCGCGGGGCGCGGGGAGAACGCGCATCCCGGCCCCTGCCTTTCCACACCCATCCGCAGACACCGCGTACCGACACGCACCGCATGTGCGGCCACCCGC
>VZTE01004593.1:1271476-1308808 GCA_013397775.1 Eulacestoma nigropectus
TGCCCTCCCGGCCCCCCGCCCTCCCGCCGGGAGCGCCGCGCCGCGGGGGGCTGTTGCCGGTGCGCGGCCAGGCGCGGTACTGCAGCGGATGGCACCCCTCCACACACCCCCACACACCCAACCCGTCCCCGCAGCCCCAGCGGCTCCGCCGCGGCAGCCCAAGGCGGGCCGGCTGGTGCTCGGAGACAGAGAGATCCGCGCTCCGGGACAGGGGGCTACCCCTCGTCAAGCCCCGGAGGCTTCAGCTTCCGAGCCCAGGCGCGCTGCCCGGGGCGGAGAGGGTGGAAGTGAAGCTGCAAAACGCAGCCTTCCTCCGGCCCGGCTCGGTTTCAAACGAGAGACTTAAGTTACCGCAAGTAACCCCGGGTGGCTCAACTTTGAAGACGTTTCTTGTTTTGTCGGCTCTTCTGGTAACTGAGCGATGGAGCCACGTAAACCTAAGAGGATTTCCCTTCTTTCTCGGCAACTGGCAATCTATGGCATAGCTGCCATATGGTCTGATGGGTTCAATAGCACTGGTCCCCATATCTCAACAGCAGTTTTGGGCTCTGAAAATAGGAAAAGACACAGTCACATTTACTTTTTGTCACCAGACCATTACCTTTTTAGGTCTCAGCAAAGGACCATTAGGACAGCAAGGGTGGAGCACTTCTGAGCAGTCATTATTTTTTTACTTACCTGAATCTAATCCGGGAGGTGAGCATGTTGCAAGAGCTACAAAATATTGCATATGTCATTCTCTGCACTTTGAAACTGGACAATTTAAGAACAATTCTGTTTTAAAAAGCAGCATAACAGTGTCTAAAGACTACCACGCTGCCTTCTGTAACGCATTTCAAAAGTGACACGTTTTGAGCTGCTAGGATTATACCATCACCAAAACATTCACTGAAAGGTATTTAGTGCATAATCTACTGATAGCAGTCAAACACCTGACTAGGCAGTGTTACCTCTATGTCTCTATTTTAAAAGGTACAGGAAGGTTGATCTTTGTCATCTTTCTAATTTTTCAGTGCTGAGTTACACACCACAGGGAAGCATTTTGCTCACCTTGCCACTGTCATTTTCTCTCCTCCAGGTGAGAGCATCTAGATGGGGACTTCTAGTCCCCAGGCACCTGTTGAGTCCCCATGGCTACTTGTGAGCTACTCAGGGGCTTTTCCTGCACGGTGTGGGCTGCTCCCACACTTCTGAGCCTCCTCATGGCAGTGGCCACAGAGGAAAAGGATGCTCCAGAGGCTTTCTGCCTTTCATCTTTCAAAACAGTGATGTATTGCCAAGGAATCATACAGGGGTTTGTGTTGTTACAGACAGGTTGCAGCAGTCACATTATGCAGGGCTGGGAAATGAAAAGTGCAAGCCACAGGTGGGGAATTTATCTCCATTGCAACTCATAACTCATAGTTCCTTCTACGTCAACAGTGCCAGGTGATAATTCTGCTGCAGGATGGTAAGTCTGGGTGGACCTGAGCAAGAGCTCACACTACTGTGTCAACCCATTTGGCATCAGGAGCATAGAGCAGGTTGAGGTCCATAAACAGCAGGAGTAATTTTCTTGATAGGACAGAAGACAAGACTGATGGGAGCAGAGGATGGCTCTGGAGAAATCCCTGAGGCAGGAGGGAAGGAGATGATCTGGACCGAAAAATGGCAGAACAAAAATTTTGAAGGAGATGAATGGTGCTATCACTAGCTGGAGAGAGAGAGTGCCACCAGGCACGAGCCTAAATTGGAAGATGGAAGAGCAGTGCCCAGTGAATGGAAATGTGAGGAGAGAGGCTACACAGTGGGTGTGTAATTGTGGGGACAGGAGAGAGAAAGAGCATGTGCTCAGGACAAACTCACAGCATTGTCAGAGGCAGGAGGTCGGATATTGCTGAGACAGATTAATGGAATAGTAAACTGGAGAGAATAAAGAACAATTTCCAGATAACCTCAGAGATGACATCCAAAAGTCAACTTAGGTATCCACACATTTGAGAGCTTGATAGAATAAATCCACTTCTTTGAGACGCTGCCTGGCTCATGTGCCTCAGTCCTCTTGAGCCAAGTAACTGAGTTGCACTTTATTTCCTAGCAGCTCTGCTCTTCCTAGATGAATTTGTTTTACTTGTTGGAGGCCTCACAGTCTGCAACTCAGACCACGGGGAGCTCGTATCCTCCTGACACCCCTTTCCTGGCTCTTGGAGGCTCCATGGGACCTGCACACACCTGCAGCCATGAGTGCACCCAAGCCAGTGGCTCAGTGAATACATCCTGTGGAGCTGTGCATCGCCACATTCTGTGGGCATCTTCCCAGGGCAGGTGTTGTGGTCTGCTGCTTCACAGGGCTGCTGGAAGTTCAGCAGAGGGTTAGAAGGGCACAGAGGTGTTTCAGCACAGTTTTATTTTCTTTGTCTGTCAGTGTTCCCTCTTCAGTTGTCAGAGGAAGAAAAATCACATAGTTACAAGGAGGTGAATGTTCACCTCTCCCTAAACTTTCTTCAGGATCATAACCTTTTGGATTCATACTGTACTACTAGTTAAAGAAGAGCAAGAGTTGTTTACAGCTGTCATTTGATAGTTCATCATCACCTTTCACTGTGAGCATGGTGAGGCACTGGAACAGAGTGGCTCAGAGAAGCTGTGGATGTCCCATTTCTGCAAGTGTTCAAGGCCAGGTTAGATAGGGCTTTGAACAACCTGGGCTTGTGGAAGGTGTCCCTCCCCATGGCAGAGGGTTGATGCTAGGTAATATTTGGTCCCTTCCAACCCAAACCATTCTGTGATTCTATGATTTCTGCAGTGTGGTTTTAGATAGGTAGATGGAAAGGCCCAAAATGTGAAGATCACCTGTATGGTGTATGCATTTCTCAATTATACTTAAGAAGTCTTTAAGGAGTGATGATGTTCCTGCAATAGACATGTCACAGTAGGTTTGAAGGAAATAAGCAGGGATAACAGGACTGGGGGGATGGCCTCTGCCTTCTCAGAGATGCTGAGGAGGTAACCTGAAGGAAGGAGCCTGCTGCTTTGGTAGAGGTCTCCAAGGGCATGATGCTATCCCTGAGGAGAGGAAGAAGAAGCATTTTGGCCTTATCTGTCCGTGTGAAATCCCAGCCCCTGAATCGTGTGAGGACAGAGGATCCTCAAAGAATCTCCTTCCCAAGCACCCTGCCAAGGGTAAGGCATGAGCTAGGAGTAACACTTGCAAGTCAGTGTATGAAGCTAATTTTAGAAGCAGACCATGGGGGAAAATACCTCACCTACCACCCAGTTAGAGCCACCTGGTTTAGACTTTTGTCATTAAAAAATCTCAAAAATTCAAAAGATCAAACTTATTTTTAACTAGAAGCTTGTTCAAAGATCAGCATTTTCTCTATTGGCATCCGTGTAAGTATGCAGAACTCCTGTTACAGTTTAACAGGAGGCCCTTGGGGTCAACACAGTCCTTCAGACATGCCTGGCTATTTTAAGTGGTGTGACGTGTGCTGTCTTGAGCCTGCCAGTTCATTCACTGCTCCTCCATGAACTGGGCATGGCCCGCTCAGTGCTGTGTGAGGACGGAGGCGCTACCCAAACAGAGCATCACAATGTGGCGGGAAGATGAGAGGTCGGATCGCAGCAGTCTCTGCCAAGCAGCATAACTGCAGGGCAGCAATTCCAGCTGAACAATCACCTACGTGCTTTAGCTCTAGAGATGCTTATTTTTAGTTTGTTAATTATTTTTCTTTGAAGGACCCTTTCAGGTGTTCTCTGGGCAGGGCTGGATGTATCTCCTGCTCAGCAGCAGTACTGGTCCTTTACTGTGTAGGAAATGGTGATGTTACTGTTTCTATGAAGGATCTACTGGATTAGCAGTCCTTTTGCTTTCAGAGAAAATTTGGCTGATCCAGATCTTGTTGCTGTAGCAATTTTGAGGAGATGATCCTCTCCTCTAGCCATGAATGGAGGTTGATGTACCATGCACACATTTAAACATGTTAAAAGAGCTTTGTAAAAAGGAATAGAAATTTGTTTAAATAAAAAAAATATGGTTTTGATTCAAAGCCCACTGAAGTCAATGGAGGATGACTTCTGATAAGCGGATTTTGGATGACGTCTGAAGTCACCTCCCTCTTCTCTGTTTTGGTACCACATCTTTAATCCTTTCTATTAAAACACCTTGTTAACCCTTGTACTTCTCCATTTGAGCAACAAAAGCTCCATTCTCCAATGAGCAATAAAAGCTTTTCACTGACTCATGAGATTTGGAAACAACTCGATTCCTAAGTTTTCTGTATGAATATAAACCAAATGGAAAACCCAGAGCAACCATTACTGATTAAAGCTCCATATTCACAGTGTCACAGAATCACAGATTGGGTAAGATCGGAAGGGACCACACTGTGGATCAGCTGGTCCACCCCCTCACAGGCAGGGCCATCCTAGAGCAGATTGCACAGGATTGAGTCCAGACAGTTCTTGAATATCTCCAATGAGGGCAACTCCAAAGCCTCTCTGGGCAATCTGTTTAAGTGCTCTGTGATATGCAAAATCCTCTTGAAGCTGAATTATGATACATGACAACACCCTACAAACAACTGGAGAAAATGAGAGCCAAAGTGCCCTTACTTTACCCTCTACCCAGCAACGGACGGACTTAACTTTTTGGAACCAAGTATTTTGCATGCTGGACCAGTGTGCATGTAAGAATGGGAGCACTTTAATGGGATTTATGGAATTCAATGTAACTGGAAGTCAAGTCACAGAAGGATTATGCAGTGATAGTGCTATTCTTCAGAAGTCTGTAATGCGGATGGAAAACACCCTATTTCTGCCCACCACAGGGAAAAAATGCAAAGGGTCAGTCAGGAACCGGAAAAAGCGAGGAAGAAGAAACCCTGGAGTTACTCACTGCACTTCACATTTTATGTGAGGACAAAACTGAGACCATGTCAGTCTCTTGGGTAGACTTCTGCACCTGGCACATAATGCTAAATCCCTTCATTAATCACAGAAAAACCTGTTTACTATGTAGTCTGGTAAAGATTTGAATCCTTGTCCCTCTGTGTATAGCGCTGGTCCTTCTAGTGTGGGAATGTGTCTCCCAACAGCAGTGCTCCAGTAAGTGTTCATCACCTGGTCATGAAAGCAGGTATTGCTTCCACTTACAGTCCTCTCTTGGGATTCATGGGAGGGACGAGAGGGTTAAGGCTGTTCCAGGTATTCAGGAGGTCCAATAGCGGCTACACTTCTTTGACTAGCAGCACCAAAATGCCTTCTGACAGGGATTTGTTTTAGGCAGAAAGGTCAGTCCCAAGTCCAGTGCTGCAGGGAATTGCCTGGCAGTGCACAAGGCTGGATCCAAGTGCATTAAATTCTCTACATCCACTGCTATAAAAGCCCAGCCTCAAACCCTATTTTCAATAACACTTTTTACAGGTTTTGCCATCTTTCTGGAAGGGTGAGTTGGTGTTTCATTCTCCAAGCCATAATAGCTCAAACCCCACATCAATTGTTTTTCATGTGCAGCTGGTTTTTATCCACAAGCTATGGCTCCAGGCATTTTGAGGTTTTTTTTTTTTCCCTTTTTCTCTCCCTCTCTTTTTACTGTCCATTTTGGACAAGCAGGAATGAAGGGGAACCAGCTAATCTGCCCATGCTCCATTTATAGGGGATTCAGGAGGAAAAAAAGCAAAGTAAAAGACAGAAACAGATGGGGAGGACTTGCTAAAGAAAGAAAAGTGTTGGTAGGCAGTCAGCATAATTTTTTGCAATAAGACCTGTGCTTGCTGGGCTACTGCTGTCACTGTTTTCTTAGTTCCCACATAACCTCTGCCCTTCCTCCTCCACTCCTTTCCTGGGTAATTGATATGCAAATATCAAGACCAGGATGAAATTTAAATGCCATAGAAACCCACAGCATTGACGCTTTCTATGTCAGCACTCTGATCTGTCCTTCAGGCTACAAATTATTAGGAGGATTAACCTGCTGGCTGCTTCCTGAACGCCACCTCTGCCAACTTCAGCATCTAGTCAGCAGAAACACTCCTGGCAGCCAGAGAGAGCAGCCGAGGCGGCCAGCGGTGGCTGGGATGGTGAGACAGCTGGCCATGGCCAGCAGTGACGGGGCCAGCGGTGGGACGAGGCTGGGCACAGCCCTCCCAGGCCCTCACACCGGCTTTTGTTTCAGCCTGGCACCTGATCTGAAAGCCAGGAGCAGAATACCAGAGGAAAGCCCAGCAGCCAGCAGTAACCATAGCAGTGGGATGTGGGGATGGAGGAGTGGGCTGGGGATACAGAGGGAAAAGGATTAGCTGAGGAAACCTGCTGTCGCCTCCCCACTACCCTCCAAGCCACAAGCTGGTCTGGGTGTTTGCCTTGGGCTGGATAACATCAGGGTAAGAGTTGGCACATCTTTCACCTCCAAGAAACACCTGGGCCGCCACGGAATAGCACAGCCTGTTTCTCAACTCCTGATGGGGGAATGACTCTTGGCATTGTTCTGCCTCGCCACTGATGTAAGGTGAGCCAAACCCCCAAAGCTGGGGTTCAGGGTGACTGAGGGAGGGGTTCTCTGCCATCGGCTGTTATTACATGTGTGGACACAGAAACCATCACGCTGTGCTTCCCTCTGTGCCTTTTCCAGTGGGAAAGGAGGGCAACACAGCTGTGTTTGCTCCCACCTCTCAACCAGGACATCTGTCAGCAGGACCCTTTTGTGGGACCTTGGATGTATGGGATATAGATGTATGGGATATAGATGTTGGTGAGGCCATGCCACCCTCTTTGGCATCTGCTCTTTGTTTTTTGATTCAATCTATGAGCATCACCTCAACTGTGATCCTCCTCAACTCTATGGTGCTGAGCAGTCCAGGCAACCTGGGGACTCTCAAAGCATCCAGCTCTTCCCTGGTGGTCTGATCAATGGGAATTTGGTACCGAAGTGCAGGAACAAGCCTATCGCACTGCACCTTACAGAGAGGTAATTTAGCAGAGACAGCCGCAGGGACTCTCAAATGCAAACACAGAATGAATTTAGAAAACCAGCTTAAAATCTAACTAAGCAAGCCAGAAGTAGGCACTGGATGACCAGGGTTTCCTCCAGGACAGTGACTTGCTGCTGAACCTGCTTCCCCAGTGGGACTGTTCAAGAACCACACTACATTTGAATTAAATGAGGTTTAATAGCCTTCAGTTACAATCACCACTCATGCAGAGGAAAGATGGATTTAGTAGAAAGCAAGACGGGAAAAACATGCCTCTGTCTGCCTGATCAACAGGATGAGCAGTGAAAATCTGACAAACTCAGTTTAGAAGTGCTCAAACAAGCATTTGGCAGTGGTTTCATGGCAAACTTAGGGAGGGTTAGGTGGTTGTAAATCACCCCCTTCAGGCATTCCAGATCAATTTACATAATGACAATTTATCAAACATAGCAATAAAGGTAGCATTTAGAGAAAGCACATTACTGTTTCATGATCCCATTGGACTCCACTGAAAAAGAAATAGAAATGACTGTCAGACAACATGTGCAAAAGCATTGATTAAATGATTGCACTTGATTGAATGAGGTGTTGGAATAGAAAGTTCCTTCTGGGGGCTAAGAGGTACTGTGAGCATTGGTCCCCTCTTGAGCCTGAGTCCCTTTGGGCAACAGTGCAAGGTCTCCCACCCTACTTGCTGCAGGACATGCAGTGCAGCCTCCAAAGCCAGGCAGAGCCCCATGCCGAACTGATGGGGAGTTTGTACCAATGAACCAGCAGGAAAGATGGAAGGAGCCACGGTCCTGAGTGTGACAGCACGGCCAGGGAGGGCAGGGTCATGACTGGCTGTCCTCCTCCTTCCCTTCTGTGTAGCAGAGACTCCACAAAAATATGACAGAAACGATGTCTGTCCTGTACTGATGGGAAAGCTCTCTTGGCAAAGAGGTGTGTTGCAGATGGTCTGTTTTCCCTCCTTTCTTTGGAAAACAAAGTATCTGCATCTAGGGCATCAGGAATAATCCAAGGGAGCCAGAGACCTGGCTCAGAGGAAGATACTGGCCATGCACCATGGGATGCTGTGGAAAGATGTAATGCTAGAAAGAGCTCGTGCTAGTTGAGGTACTTTCATTATAGTCAGACTTCCTGATGCAGGTTACTGGGTGTGAGCATCACTGAATGCGAGCATCACTGAGTGCTGGCTGGTGGAAAATACACCTTCAAAAGAGAATTACTTCTCTATGTCTAACGTGCATCTAGCAGATTATCTGGAATATATCATGTAGTCAAATGAATTAGCTTCGGTGGAAGTGGAAATGGAAGAACACTTCTCTCTTTAAACAGAAAGAGCTCCATAAATGTGGAATGTGCTATGGCTGTGCTGTTGTGGCACCAAAATGTAGCAGAGCTATGGATTCATGTAACTCGTGCATGTGAGTCTACATTTGCTCTAGTCACCCTTTGGCTGCTTTCAAGCTTGGATCACTAGGGAGCTTTTAAACATCATTTTTTATAGGTAGTTAAATATGACAGTCTTACTTGTTCAGTGTGTCTGGATGCAGAACACGTACGGAGTGGGAAGATAGCCAGGGAACCAGCCTAAGTAACACTATTCCCAGCTGCCTTATTCCAGCATATGTTAAAGATGACAGGGGCCTCATGACTTTTGCTCTGGTTGAAAATAGAGCAATTAAGCTAAATTAGCCTGTATTAAGCTCTTGCTTACAGCTAGCTTTGGTACCTGTAAGCCATGCTGCAGGCAGCAGTGAAGACATGAAATATCAGCATGGCCAGAACAAAGCCCGATCATCTTGGAGAGAGTCCTCTGGGGATTCTCCATCCTCCTCAAAGCAGCTCAGATTTCCAGGCCCTGGTGTGTATGCCTCTGATCCCACAACGTGCAGCAGGAACATGAGGATCTGAAGACATTTTGCAGTACATAGTAGCAAAGTGACAGATTTTTACCCCAGGGAATGCTAGCTGTGTACCTTTACCCAAGAGGTTTAGGAGGAGCTTTCAGAGAAGAAAGAGCCAGCTTCACTCTGCACAGCCTGTTCTCACCAGCATACACAAGGCAGATTGGTAAATTCACAGGAAGAACAGAAAATACAGCTGCTATAGGGGCGCGAGGCCTTAAATGCCCAAATCACTTCTGCAGGTGGGCTTTGGGGACTGGGTCCTGCGTGGGAGCGGAAGGGGCTGCCATACCTACATGCAGCCAGAGGCATTAGTTCGTCTATGTCTTTTAGCAAAGGCCTATGGACTCCTGTAAAGACATTTCTACAGGCAAGACTTCTTCAGGTGATTGCTTTAAACTCCTGAAGGGTAACTTTGATACATGGTGGCTTAAAATCACTTTTGCTGGGCAACTGGCAACTCCTCCAAGTGCCATGACTCAGTGCTGTGACTGTGCTTGGAAGGGGAGGAAAAAGCACACAAAAAGGGACAGATACCAGTCACATGCTTAGTTTGTATGAATAAGACCATTCTACCAACAGCCCTGACCATCTTGCTCATAAGTGTACGCTAATTCAGTGGGGAATTGGGACATTTTTACAGTATGTTTGGAGGAGTTTGCATGCTTAGACTAGGACATGAAAAAAAGAGGGGGTTTGCTCTCTTTTTGCTGTTGCTCTTGACTTGATTCCCTGCCCAGGTTTGCTGTTAAGCCTTAGATGAACTCTGCTTGGGGTCAGCTGGCACAGCTGCTCCTTAAGGTTTGATTGCTTTTGATGCTTACCTTGGGAAGATTCAGCTTGTTCATTAGAGATGGAGACTGCTGAAGTTCCCTGGGACACATTACATCAGTCCTCCTGGATTTCCAAGTTGTCTCAATGGTGGGCCCCTGAAACCACAGAGAGTTGGGGTGCTTCTATAGCACTTCTCGGCCATGGAAGCATAGTGATTGTTCTCTTTTTGGATGACCTCTCATTAAACCAAGACTAATCATACCATTCTTATTCCTGAAATTAAAATCTGAACATCATTGATTTTTTGAGCAGCTTTTCTTCATATCCTTAGATGTTGTTACTGACTATAGCGCCTGAAAATTTTCCTATTTGCCATTTTCAGCATGCTGAAATGCCAAGCTCCCAAATGAGCTAAAGGAGGGAAAGAATTCCTCACCAATGAACAGCAAGGTGTTGGTTTGAGTCCTGGGCAGAATAAAACTCCTTCTTGGGAAAACATCCTAACCAAAAAGCTATTGTAGTCTGAATTATTCCCAGTGTTTTTTCTTGCTTGTTTAGGTCTCTTTAGCAAGTTTCACAGCGTGCTGCTGCACAGAGATTGTGCATGAGAGGAAGGCTTTACCACCAGGTGCTTTGGGCACCACAGGAGGAACTGGCCCACCTTTACAATGATATACATCCAAGTGCAAAGCAAATGTATATGCAAAGTACAGTGTCAGCAGAAGCAATGAAAAGCAGCACATCCCAAAACACCCACCACAAACCAAAGCAGTGTGGCAGGAGACAGTGGTCTAAACATCTGCATGTAGTGAAGAGGCTCGAACTGATGCATCCTGGATACACTGGTATTTCAACTGGGATGACACCAGCAGCAGACAGTGTTAATACTATTGCTTCTTGAATTTAAACTTTTGCTGCTAACACAAATGAGTCCTAAAAATTTCTGTGGACATTATGAAAAGGTTTATCCTAGCACCTCCCCATCATTATTTCTTGTTATAGCTAAACCTATGTCCTTAACCCAAAAATATTTTCTACTACTCCAAACTGCATCTCTCAGTCAATGAAAGCTTTGATAGGGATGTTTTTTCTCCTTGTCATGAACTTATCAGCTGAAACACATACTGTATAGTTTAAGGAGAAAAAATGTTCTATTTGGGCTGGAAAATAAAATTAAATGAGCTTTCATTCCTATTGTTTCTTTCTTGATCTTCTTTTGTTGTTTTCTTCCTTAGTCTAAGTTCTTCTTGAGTCTTAAACTTGCTCTGCTTTTCCATGTTGCAGCCTAAATCCATCCTTAACTTCCTGCCATCATGACCTTTAATTCCCTCCAGTTAAAAATCCAATCCTACCCCTGTAGCCTACACCTGATATCTGTCTTCCCTTCCCTGATCTGTCATCCATACCCACCCACTTCTCTCATTCCTCTTCTGCTGGTGTATTTTTTAAACAAAATTAATATAAGATTGTGTGTTAGAAATTACCCCTAAAAAATACTAGACAATAAAGGAAATGCTCAAGCATGACAGACTGCACTCTTCTGGGTCATTATAATATCCTTTTGTGCTGTAAAGCATGAGTCTGAAAGCCAAGTGATCTGCAGAATGAAAAAATATGAGAAAATCACTCTTTGTGCTTCCTGTCTTTATGAGTCTAGACTTCTTCGAAAGTGTCCATTGAGAGCCTTGAAACCCCTCCTTCACAGGGCAAGCACAGTGACTGCAGTGACAAAATGACTGTTGTGCTTAGCATCTGAAAACAACAAAGTCCAGCAATGCAGTGGCATGTTTCCACCATTATGACCATAAAATCTCTGACAAACAAACATGGGAGTGGTCTTGTAGGAGTAGTAGTGCAGTTTGTAAACAAATTCCCTGATAATCTCCACTTACTGCTCACTGGTTGGATTTGCAGAGTGGTTCTGGCACATAAGAACGAGATTTCTTCCAAAGACTACTGAACAGGAACTCTGCTCCAGGTGAGCATCAGCAGCACTCCAGCACCCAGAGGCACGTACAGGATCACATGAGTCACCTGTCCTTCAGGCTGGTCCTATAAGCCACATGCCTGATTGGGACATTACAGTCCAAAGAAAACTCTTGGACAGATATGGCAGATGCTGATTTGACATATAGATCCATCTAGCATGACGAATTACCTGCTCATGTCCTGGATCTCCAATGCCCTGACCTCTGTAGTCCCATTCCTGGGCATCTAGCTTTCTCCATCTCCTTACAGTGAGCACAGACAGCTCAATCACGAAATTATGGACAAGAAGGTGGCAGGATGCCCAAAAAGAAGATGACAGGACACTTTGATCTGCAAAATTTCTGTTGGCTTGTGGCCCCAGTCCCAGTGGAAATTGCATTCCTACTTATTTAAGCACCACTAAACCCTAGTCCTTTAGCTTGAGTTTTATGATGCAAGGGAGATTAGGCTGACTGCCCTCCAATAACCCAGGCAATGAATTAATGTTCCCTTTGCCCTAAGACCTCTTCTGTAACAGAAAAACTACTTAGACAGGACCTAGAGGTCTGTTCACCAACTTGGGAACCCCACTGTTGGAAAGATGCTGACGTGCTAGTGGGATTCATACAAGAACAGGAGGAAACAGAGGGAGGACAGACCTCTGCTAGAAGCACAGACAGTGAAGCCTGATCTGGCTGAACAAGGACTGGAGAGAAATACTGATAGTAAATGAGTCCTGGTATGGTTGTTCAAGGCAGTACAGTGTGCAGCTGTGCACACAAAAGAAAATCATAACTGAATGCCAGGAAAAATTAAATGAAAGACGGAATGAAAGAACAAATTAAAGAAGTTTAGGGGATTTCCAACTCCATTAAAAACATAATAATGGCTAATACAAGGATATCACAGCACTGTGAGAGTGAGGCATATGATAGACTCCTTTTCCCATTTCCAGTTTCTGTATCTTAACAGACCATAAAACAGAATGTGCCACCCTGCAGACCTAAGACTTTTAAGAGAAGCAAATAAACACATACATAGCTGCATATGAATGAAGACTCTGTAGGAATAGATAGGATCAAAAACATTTTTAAGTCACAGAGCAGACACTAAACTCTGGGGAATATCTCTAATTATGGTCAAATCATTTAATTTCATAGTTTTCCATTCTGAGCTTACTTGGCTCTTCACCAGATCTCGGCCATTCTCAGAGATGGGACATTGAATGACTGAATTATGACTGAGATAATATTCTCCTTGGTTTGGAAGCAGAAAGCACTGGAAAAGGATGAAGAGTGATAAGCAACGCTTAAGAGGAAATTTCAGAAAGATTCAGGAGTTATTAAGGATGAAAATATTCTTATAGCGTTGTGATTTTGGCATTGGACAAAATTTTAAATACATTCCTGACAGATGAGATACTCAAACATCTGGAGAGACATGAGCTGATAAAAAGCCACTTACATTTCATACAGGATAAATTTAGACATTTCTAACAGCCGGAGTGACTGTGAGACTTGGGCAGGGCCATGGATGTAAGCTGCCAGAAGTTCAGCAAAGAAACACTCTGACAGCCAGGCTGGAGACTAGGGCTTCACTTCATCATTGGCAAGGGGAGGATTTTCCAAGTGCAAGGAGATTCAAGGAGGTAATAAAATTTTCCTTATGTCCTGAACAGACCACTGCAGATCTGGGTGGTGGGAATGAACTTCTACTGCTTCTGTAGGCCAGTGACATCCTAATCTCCACTATAGATCCCTGGCTCAGAAATGTCTGCAGAGGGTTACAGACTGAAATCTGAAATCTGTGGTCTGAATCACATCCACCCTCACTGCACCCCAGAAAAATGCTGCTTTGGGAGGGGGTTTCTAACAATGCTGGCTGGGACACGGCATGCCCCCAGGTCCCTTTTTCATGCCAGGGTCAGGCCATGGGCTGTAGCAGCCTTGTGTAACCTGAGCAACTGCAGCACTGTGCCCTGCAACAGAGGGGACAGCCAGGACAAAGCTCAGACCACAAACTGGGAGGTATTTTGGCACCTTACTGCCCTTGCCTAAATACATCTGAGCTTCTGGAGACCAGGTAGGAGCAGGAACACCACAGGACAAATGGCTCAGATTTTTAATGGGTTTAAAATTGTTTTGAAATCAAAGAAGATGAGATCCATTGATCCAATGTCGACTGACGTTCCTGAGAGGCAGCCAAGAAAAACAAGCTGCCATTCAGACAGTCACCGAAGAACACAGGAGAGAAGTAGGAGATGAAAGGGAGAACGGAAAAAAGCATGAAGCCACCAGCTCAATACACGTATCTAGCAGAGGTCTGCCATGTAAGCACTAGTGTCTAGTGAGGTCAGATTAAAAAGGATTTTTTGTTCCATAAAAACCTGTTGATGTGTTTGAAATTACTCTTATTGAACTAAGAAAATAATTCCTGATTTCTAACCACATTTCAAGACATGAATTCCTTTTCTAGACTGGATGGATACAGAACATGTTCTGGGATTTTACATGGTTTAAAATGAAGTAAAGGGGGCATTTTTCTTTCTCTACCCATCCTCCAATGTATAAAGCAATACTGCATTCATGTTTGCTGATCTAAACCTGTAGGTAAGGTTTCTCCCTTATCCTGTAGTCTTTATTTCTCGTTTCTAGTGTAGAAAGGTCAGAGAAAAGAAAAAAGCAAAAATGTAAGTGGCTTGGGCTTTTTCTATCAGGGCTTAACTAAAAGAATTGTTATACTAGTCTGAAACCACTTTTTAAAAGCCATTTCACTAAAAATTCTGTTCTAAAGTGTTCTAACAGAAAGCAATACTCATTTTGATCTCCTGCTTTATTTAACATACAGTATGTTCCTCATTGCTGCAGCAACACATCACTAAATCTGAGCAAACTTCATTATTCTTTGAAAGGCAAGGAGATGTGGAACGCATTATTTTTTAGACATTTATTGAACAGGAGTAGCGACATAATGAAAGTAATCGAACTATCCCAGCCTGCCAAGGAAGACAGAGATCGAACCAAAAGCACAGGTTCAAAACAGAGCTTGGAGAAAAACCAGCAGTGACTCAGATCGCAGTTGCAAAGGGTCAGTGATCTACACTTTCTATCTTGGGACAATGCTTTTTTTTTGGTGAGTAATTGTGTGGGTTTGTTTGTGGCCTCCTACACACAGAAGCTCTCTCTTTTGAGAAAAGCAATGTCCAGTGGGATTGACACTGAACTGTCTGACAGCAGATTTTAGTGTTCCGTGAGCAGCCATGATTGCTTATATTTTTGAAAGTAAGAATGCATACGAATTTTGAGCTTCTTTCCCCCAGTTAATTTTCAACATTATTCTAAAACAGTAGACTGAAGGACAATCCCCCAAACTTTTGCGTATGTCCACATAACAACTGTAACATTCATGGTGTTGCTGGGACATGCGCTGTCTTTACGGGCTCTTCGTGTAAGAATTTTAATTTATCCGAAGTTGAAAGTTTAAAGCTTGTGCTAGCTTGTTCCAAAGACCTTTTGTAATATTAACTGAATTATGTCAAGTATTTTCTGTTAGCTATAACATTTGTCATAAATCACAAGAAATCTTGTAATAATGTAGGTCTGAGTATTATGTCTCCAAAAAGCCCCTTTCATAATGGGAAATACTGTCTTATGCTTTTTAATGTCTTTCTTTCCTCCCTTCCCTTGGGCTGTGCTTTTTTCTTTCTTTTGTCCTTTCTAGGGAAATTAGAGCTTTCCTTTGGACTAACAGGAGAAATCAACCATTTAGTAAAATTCTGTGTTTGTACCTTCTTTATCTCCCTGTAATAGAGGTAATTTCCTTTCATCTGCACAAATACTTGGTACACTGGACTCCACATTTACCATTTAGTTTCTCCTCAGTAATTTTCCACTTGAGATCTTTTAGCAAAGATGGACATGAGTGAGCTTATATGAAAGACTTCTATATGCTGGAAACATTTGGTTTAGAGCCAAACCCACCTCTTGTGAATGAGCAACACCTACAAACATCCAGCCCCAAATACCGTAACCAGGTAATGCTGCCTGTTGGAGCAGATACCCCTACATAAAGAGATCTCCTGGATGTCACTCTCCTTGCACATCCTTAGGAGGCTCAGGGCAGAAGATGCCCTTCCATTGGCACCAGGATGTCCAGAGCAAAGGTAGGGAAGCTGAGTTGGGCCACATGCCCATTTTCAAAGGTTTATTCCCCTGGGCAGTGCTCCTTGGTAAGCCAGGGCTGTGCACTTTAATCCATAATGCTGAAGCAACAAACAGAAGAAAGAAGATGCTGGCACTAAACAAAGCCAGCAAAGGGCCGTCTTTGATGTGGGAACCCATCCAGGACCAGCTGACGGGAGAGGCCGTGTCCCTGCTGATGTTTCCACCCTTCAGTCACTCAAGGCAGGCAGGGCAGCACCTTTGGCTAAGCCACGCAGAGCAGAGTCACTGAGAGATAGCCATTTACTTGTTTCAGACCAAATCATGAAAGGAGCAGCTGCTGCAGCCTCTTCAGTTCCAAAAAAAGCCTTGCAGGAGTGTGCAAGTCTGAGAAATATGTCTGTGCAAGGTTTGCACATCGAGTCCCACACTGGGGACTTAGATGTATCTCCGTGGTGAATTGAGGAACCTGTTTTGATCATGTTGCATCACCTCTTCTCCCTTCTCCTTTCAAAGAGCACTGGCCCCATCACTTTGGTAAGCTTTGAGGCTGCTCTCATACAGTGGGAGTCACAGAATCATAGAATATGCTTCGTTGGAAGGGACCCACAAGGACCATCAACTTCAGCCCCTAGCCCTGAGCAGTACCATCCCCAAGAGTCACACCAGGTGCCTGAGGGTATTGTCCAAAAGCTTCTTGACCTCTGTCAGGCTTGTGCTGTGATCACTTCCCTGGGGAGCCTGTCCTCACCGAGAAGCTGCTGGATCCTGCAGAGCCACCTCAGTGTACGAGCCTCACCTTCAGAAGGGACAAGCGAACCTGAGTTAGGTTGTCAGGTCACCTCATAAGACATAGCTGGATGCAGCAGTGCAATGAGGCAGGAGCTGATTCTGGGCTCTGCTCCAGGGCCTTGTGCAATGTGGACTTTAGGCCCGAAGTACTCCTGAAATGGCAAGTAGACACTCAAAAAAGCTTTGAGCAGCAATTAAGTGACAGGCAGAAGCCTATCACCAACCCCCCGTAGATCCCCTGCTCAGAGCCACTCAGGGCAGTCATGCAGCAGGGAGTATGAAGTTTTGGGAAATGAGTCTGAAGCATTTGGGGTATTTTTTGAAACATTAGCTGACTGTCTGGGCAAATAATTTTCTGCCTATGGGTGTCCTACAAAAAGTTGACTAACATGTTCCACTAATGAACCTTTGTGACTGGGGTGCCTTGTGGATGAACCAGTATGGTTTCTAATTCTCTAAGCAAACACCGACATTCCCTAGCATGAGTAAGTTGAGTGGTGAGCAGTGACTAATGAACAGCTGGTATGAATTCCTGACACTTCTGGAATCCAGAAGTATGTTGATGAATTCTGGCAGAAGTCCAAATATTTGCAAAGTAATGACTAAGGTGGTAATGAACTACAGCTGACTGGCTCATTCATGTTCAGAGGCTCAGCGATTTATTCCAGTGTACATTCAGTATCTCTGACCCAGTTCTGGGTCACCTTTTCCTGTCTGGAAGGTAGTGCGTGCCTAGGGATGCTACAAGCACTGCAGAGGAACGGGGACCCACTGGAGTACTGGTGCTTGTTTGCATTGCACACACGCTGCATCTCAAGGTAACCAGGACTTCTGGCTTGTGTGAGGGCTCCAAGCCCCTTCCTATCTGCAAGGCAAGGTGCACAAGCAGCTCTACAAATACTGGCCCAGGCAGAGTAGATACTTCTGGGAAGAAGGAAACTGAGCATCAAATTAGGAAATGTCTCATCTGGTACAAGGAGCAGTGCAGTGAAGACTGAAGTTGATGAAGGAGATGGAATGACTGCCAGGCCAGCAGGGATTGAATGATTTAGGATTAGATAATTTCAAATTGGAAAGAAGATCATTCTCTGGAAATACAACCCACAGATGAACAATACAGAAAGATGGGAAAAAGCTATGCTAAAGATTCTATGCTGCAAACATATGTATTTACAGATGCTGACAAGCACCAGTAGACCAGTCTCTTCTACTGGGTCACCTTTTAATGCTAGATTTATGCCAAAGTCCTGTACTGGTGTCAGTAAGATTCCTTTTGACATGCACAGAGACAAATATGACCAGACCATACCTTGGACAATGTTCCTGTGATAGCCGAGTATGTATCTGGCTTGTCTTCCAGCCCTTCCTTGTAAGCAGACACATTCAGTATATGTGAAGAGAGGCGTATTTCCCAGCGCAGACTGGGAATGCTATCCACAAATTTCCTTTGGTATATTCAAGCAGGCATCTCAAATTAAACTAAACTCAACCCAACAGAGGGCGTCACTTTTCCTTTCCCTTTTTTTTGAGAGGGATTTATTCTAATGATAAATTAATTTAACTGTCAGGCAAAACCACAGATGGGCGAACATGACAGATTGATGTAGCCAGATGGAATAATGTTTGTTTTTAACCACAATCAGTGGGCACAGCAGCAACAGCCTTTTAATGCTGCTTTACAGGAATCAAGTGCTCTGAAACTTGACTGGAATTATGTCATGAGAAATAAATAGCCCACCTGGAGCCAGAGACAACAGAGAGTGTAAGGCAATGGTGGTGCAAGATTGCTTCAGGGGAAAAATGCATCCAGATATTGTTGACTGTAGCAAACCCAAGGACTGAGAATAATCAGCTGACCTGAGGGAATGTTTTGGCTGTCACTGGCTCCTCGCAGACCAGCAGTGGAGGTCTTTACATCATTCAGGAGCAGTGAAAAACACAGAAAAAGAGTTTTCTTGTTAAGTGCCACTTTTCCACTGCTACCTCCACTGGCCTACTCTTCCTCCTCCTGCCTCACCATCAGCTCCAGATGCAGACCCCACTGATACCACAGCGACATGAACCCCACCATCCATGGGCTGTCTCCATTGCATGCACTCACTTGCTGGGGGCTTTCCACTGACACACAGGGGCTTTGCATTGGAGCAGGATTTTGTATCAGGGCAGGGTTTTACTCATGTGACCTTCATTTTAAGGTTTGCTTACTGCCAGATTTGAAAAGAGGAATCTGGACCATTGATGAAGTTCTCCCCTCTCTCCCCACTGGAGCCCCTGACTGTTTTGTCACAAAAAGCCATAGCTGTTAGTGCTTTCCAAGAAAAGCAGCAGTGTTGTGCTAAAAGTGCCGACTGGCAGCAGGTTGGCATTGGGTTTCTTTGTTAAAAGATAACAGAGCTTACGTTTTCCGGGAGAAAGAAAAGTCCTATTGATATAATAATATCATGCCAGGCTGACAGCCCTGCTTGTGTAATCCGCTTTGAGCACAATGCCGTGTTGTGGCTCAAGCATTGTTTCCAGCTGAAAAGTGGCTGTAATTTGCCTGGTCGAGGACGTTATCCTGACTGACGGGTCTACAAAAGGAGACAGCATGTGTGGCTGGTTGAGAGGCCAGGGGAGTCCACCTGAGGGGTGAGGGGATTGGGCAAGGACTGGGTTGCAGGGACCTTTCCATATGTGCACCTCCTGTGGGTCAAAAGGGTGCCAGGGGCATTCCACAGAGCTGGGGGAATCCCACGGTGCTGGTGGCACCCCACAGAGATGGGCTGCAAGGGAAGCAGTGATATTTCTAAATCTGACAGCATTATATAAACAGGAATAGACACTGTTTGCAAAATCCCTTGATTTTCACTTTGTATTTTTTGCTGTTTACTGGCTATTGAAAGACCAAGCTGGTTCACTCTTTCAAAATGCATGATGAATGTGAGAATATTGCTTAACAAAGAGTTAAAAGATAGTACCAGGTTGTAGGTAGGAATCTGCCTTAGGTTTAAATCTGTAAATTGCCCCTTTACCTTCTATCTCTTCTTGACAATTCAGGTGAAATCAGGAAGACACCATTGCTTCAAAGTGTTGATCCTGGCTTGCTTTGGATCACACATCAGTTTTATGGCAAACATCATGAACCTTGTGGGCACTTCTGCCACCTTATGGGCTAAGCTTTGGTTTTGCAATATAGCTACGGAGTTATAGAGTTTGTAGCAGAAAGTCTGCTGCAAAGTTTTGAAGGTATATCGACTAACCCTTCTCCAGTTGCAGAGCATTTGCCACTGGCAAAATTGTGTCTTCTATGTAAAGTGGTTTATTACAACCACTTGTGTCATAATGACCATCCCTAGGCTTTTGCAAAGCCTTCTTTAGGGCTAAACTCAGCTCTCAGGTATACAATGATAAATCTGGTTCATACTGACTTCTTACAAAGGTCATTCGTGGGTCTCATGCTAGACATTTAAACTGAGGGCGAGTTTCCCTCAAACATGAGAAGCGTGTAACAGCAGCGTGGCCAGATGAGAGTAGGAATCAGAGGGATGTGCAGGACAAAGAATGCAGGAAAGAAGAGAATTGTTCTCCTCTTTGGAGCTTGATACTCAATCAACCTATCTCCAGCAAAAAAATATTTTGATATTTTACTGATGATAAATAAGTACCTGCAGGACTCCAGACCAAACCATCCTCATTTTCATTACATATTCAAGGGATGGCACTAGGAGATAGTGCCATGCCGATGGCCAGCACGTGTTCTGCAACATCAAAGTACTTCTCTGTTCTCTGAACAGGAATTTCAGAATTTAAATGCCAAGTAGTCCTGTGCTGATCTTCAAAATCAGGCTGGTTTTCCCTCTCCGCATGGAAAAATGGGTGTGAAGTGCTATGCATGTAATGAAATCAAACTCTGCTCCGGACGTTCCAGACTGCCAAGCAAAGTGTAGCTGGGACAGTAGCTGATTACTGAGAGAAGTGCATTACCTGCAGCCTCTGACACCACTCCTAGCTAAGGCATATCATTTTTTGACAACTTTCCATCTGGTACTGACCAGGCCTGAACATGCTTAATTAGTGAGATCTGATGAGTGCTAAGCCTGAGGTTGTATTAGTCTTGTTTCTAAATTTGGACACATGCTTTGAACTAGTAATACAGGAGTTAAAAGCATCATGTAAACAGGATTAGACTTGGCTCCCAAAACCTTGGCTTCTTCCTTGTTTGAGGGAGTAAGAGACAGCAAGAAAGCACACAGTAGAGCAGATGCTTCAGACAAAAATGGCTAGCAACTCTGAAAACACACCTTTCAACATCTGTCTCCAAGAATGCAAGAACATGGTATGCCTGGGGTCCTGCGATGGGTGTCAGCACTTGCAGGTGGGATGATGTGCCTGGGAAAGCAGTGGCACTCAGCAGCAGCAGGGAGGGGAGTCTGCTCACAGCCCCTGCTGAGCACGGGCTTGGCCGTCCCGTTCAGGAAGTACATCCCATGGGATGGCGCTGCACATCTGCACTGACTGGAGCAGGCAGTGCTATGGAGCAGCCTGTGAAGGTGCATCATGATCCAGCCTCCCTGCTGAGAGGGAGGTCAGGAAATCCACGGCCCTTACAGGCAGCTGGCAAAAGCCAGCTGAGCAAAGCTTCCAGGTGGAAAACAAAGAAACTGTCCAGGGAAAGAACCTTGTAAAGTTTGCCCTAGGGTTGCAACACAGCACTTAGGTTGTTCCCTGGATCCAGATCTTGTACTTCTGAACTTCAGAGATCACGCACCAGGCAACCACTGCCTCCAACCAGGGTACAGTGCCGACACAGTGAGCACTGAAGGAAATAAAATATGAAAGCCTTTCACTCAGTGTTGTGGTGCAGGCATTTATCTGGGGATTTGCAGTCTCAGCAGGAGTGCACAAAGAATACATGGAGCTTGATATGTTTGAAAATATGTCAGATTGCACTGAAACCCATGCGCTGATGGATGTATGCAACTCAGCATGTTTCATATAAGTTTAGCTTCACGAGGGGAATTCAAGCTTTAGGGAGCAGGGTAATTTTCCAGAAGAACACCTTCATACGTGTAAATTCGGCCCAGAACACTGAAATCCAGATTCTGGTCTGATCTCTCCCTTGACGTTTCCCAATATAAGTACTAAACAATAACTTACCATGTCTTGTGAAAATGATCATGGATGACCCCCAATTTTGGAGCTCTGGGTAACATGAATGCTCTGAGAAATGTATATTCATGTTTTTCCCATCCAATACCCAGCATCTCTGAGCAGGGATCTTCCAGGCTAGCTAGAATTCCTTAATTTGCATTTCTGTTTAAGAGGGAATTAAATCCCCTTTATGTGCTATTTTGCCTTCTTTTCTTTTTCTCATTTATCTGCAGACGTTTTAGAATTGGAGTAGAGTGCTTACGAAAAAATCTTCCAGCTAGTGAACAAAAGACAGCATTTAATTTAGTCACTTTCAAGTAAACCAGGCAAGCCATTCAGACATTTGTAGCCTAACAAGATCATCAAAGCTAAGAGGCTTGTATATACTACTCCTATTGTTCTGGTGAATTATTTGCCTTGTACTTAGAGCAGTCTGTAAACTGTTTCTCTCTATATAATGAGAAGGAATTTTACACATGTAAAGAATTCTCCATGCTTCAGTTTACAGATGTGATTTAACAGTCCTTGCCTTCAGAGAGCTTGATGAAGAAATATCTGAGGTATCTGAAATATTATAAGAGGGGTCAGAAATGGCACCGAGAACTCAAGACTGGCCGCTTTTCTGGACTCATTTAGCCTGCTGCAGTGAAAGAAGTGCTTTGACTTTTGGAAAGTGTGTTTAGTGGGCTTTGAAGGAAGTGTACAAAAGCCAAAAACATCTTCTGGAGCATTTGAAAAACATCCTCTATTCTTCTTTATGTATTTGTTTTCCCATTGAAAAGTAGTTTCAGTGGAACATATCAAAATTGCTTGCTTTGAAGGTATTCCAAACATTATGAAATACTTTATATATAGTCTCCATATCATAGAGTGGAAAGACTCATCTTCTGAAACCCTTTTTTCCTTGTCTTAAACATTTCCAAATGAACACACACCCAGAAACTGGAGCTCTTCACACACTAGGAAAAGTAACATCAGCTCCTTCCTTTGCCCCAAGGAATATTAGACGAGCAGCTGTTTGTTCCGTTTGCAGAGATGGTGGCCCTTAAGCATCAGTCTCCTCTGAAGGTTCCTCCACTCCTCTCTGAATGCCTCCTCACCCTCTTCCTACCAGACTCCTGCATTTCACCAGTCACTTTTGTCTTCAAACATTGGACTTCACCTCTCTCGCAAACCTGTGGTCTGGAACACACTTAGGAGAATATTGGTGCAGATACTTTATTTGAGATTTTAAGACGTGTGTCACTGGGGGCTATGACCAACACAGCTCTGCTAGTGGCTCTGAGATGCAACACTGAAATCTTTGCTCCTTTGGACTATGTCTCTTTTGGCCCAGTCGAGATTCGTCTTCCTTTTTCCTTAGTCTTGTTGAATCCAATTCAAATTCAGTGCTGAAAATGAACTTGGAAGAAAATAAACAGAATGTGCATTTTCATAATCATGCGAATTTTTTTTCTGCATAAGTGAATTTTTTCTAGTTGAGGAAAGCTTCTTCAATATTAGTTTGGTAGGCCAGAGTTCCTAAAAAACAGATAATAAAGCTTGTTCTCTGCTTTGTACTGCGTGCTTAAAGCAATTCAGGACTATGAACATGGTCCAGAAAACTGGGTACTGGTCTCACTGGTGAATCTCCCAGAGGAGGAGCCGTATGTGGCTGCCTCCCAGGATTGTTTTACTGTAGACAAAACCCCAGCTGCACTCCTGCCTATACCACCGATCACAATTCCTTTTTCATAAAGTCAGAGTTTCTCCCTCTAGCAACACAACTTTCCTTCTGGGAAGGACAAGACACTTCTGTGGTTTACCCCAACAGCAGACTCTGATTTTCCTTGTCTTTGACAAAGCACACATCTACATCCATACCCATTTCATTCCTCTGCTGTTTCAGTCTCCCATGGAATTCTGCATCTAGGATTCTCTTCACATATTTCTCAAGACAGCTTGGGAACAAACATGTGCCTTGTTTACTTAGCAGTATCTTACTGCAGCCTTAGACTATGTCAGAGAGCCTTTAAGTTTGGATTAATTTAGTTTCTTTCTCTCTCTTTGCACCTTTTCCCATCAATACCTCTGTTTTAGGCCACTGGGACAGTACCAGTTGTCACTTGCTAGTAGATAATGTCACCCTCACATACATCTGCCAGGCCTCTATTTTCACAAAGGTAAGTTCCTCTGGATCTCTGGACAGACTGCGTGGTTTAGACTGCATCTGAAACCTAGAGCAACCTATATTTGACTTTCTTTTCAACTGCTATAGTACCCGAAATTGAATGATTTGGTATCAGTTCTGCCCAGATCATTTTAATCTCCACATTTGTCTTTGAGCAATTTTTCTGCCTGCAACAGATTGAAATTTAACATTTTTGGCTAATGTCAATGATGTGCTCCTACCTCCAGTTCATTAACAAAGCTGTTGGAAACCTTTCGTTGGTCGTCAGTATGATTTACTATGTGTTGCTGCTTCTCATGACTAACAGGGGCTATTAGTGGGTCTGGAACATTGCCAGTGTGCCTGGAAATTTTCCGTGTCTCCAAGTCCTCCCTGCAAGAAAAGCTGCTCAGAAGATAGAAACAATAAAATAACACAGTTTTACATCATGGCCATTTCCTCCCTTCTGAAACAGAAGTTACTTCTTTGTGATTTTACATGCTCCTCAATAATTTAGCAATAGCACTGAGCCTTTCCTGACCACAACACTTGAGTACCTAGAGAGCTGTGGTTCAGAAAGTCTTCTTTCTTATTTCTAAAGCAGCTGAGCTATGAGAACAACACACTGTGATGATTCTTCTTATTTATTTACTAATTTATGGCCTGAATTGTTTTTTCTTTCTTTGCTGTCAAATTAGGTCTTGCTGGCATTAGCTTTAGAGTGACTGTTTCCAGTCTTGATAGATGGCACTTTTCTGCAGTAGTGCTGAAATTTGCTTCTCTTAAAGAAGCCATTTAATGTTTCTGCATTAAAATCCACAAAAAACCTCATTAAATCCTCATTGTCTACCAGTATGCAGCCAGTCAAAGACCTTATAAATAAATGCTTTTGCTCTTATTGAGTCAAATGATTAAACCTGAACACATCAGTTAGAGGACATACAGCTCAGGGCTTCAGTTTGCATAGAAAATTTTCTCAGGCATCACACAAGATATAGGCAGCAAAGGCGAAATAAGATTCCCCAAGTCTTGCTCCTGTCTCATTATAAGCAAGGGCATCTGTTGCCTGTGGTGACCTTAGCTGTAATCTACTTAACATTGCTCTTGCTGGGTGCTTTGAGCGAAGATCTCTTCTTCGTAAGCATCACTCTCCAAGCTGGAGGTAAGGTAATAGCATTCGGTAACTGCCAGAAAAAACCAGCTCATCATGGACAGCCCTCCACATCCCTCCTGCAGAACCAGGCTGAGGATCTTCTAGTTGCTGATTTTCACACACAGACCAGTTATATCCAGAGCATTTCTGCCAGACACAGAAGTTCCCTGTCTACCACTTCAGTGACATGGGGAGTGGACAGGATCGCACATGTAGTTCCTGACAGGAACAAAAGTCACAGGACAAAGCAGTGCACCTGGATTTTAAAAGACAAACTGCAGAGAACAGTGAAAAGCAATATTTAATAGTCTTCCCAGTTCTTCTCTTGATTTCTTTTCCCAGGCTGATACCTTGATCAAGATGTCATGGTGAAGCCAAAGGAGGAAGAGAGACAGCACTTCAGAAATTAGACCCAGGACCTCAGAGCTGAACTGCTGCCTTGAAATCAGCCAATGTGTGCATGCCTGAGCCCAGGGCTGCCTCCCATCCCTCTGAGCAGCTGTGGTTTCACTGTAGTATCATACGACCCCCTGCTGGCCTCATTTTTCTCCTCAGCACTTCTGGCATTCCAATTTTTCTGTTTTTCCCTCCTCCGGGATCTCCAAGGTATCACCTCCTGCAGGCACTCCTTTCTGAGGATGAAAGTAACGTTTTTGGGAAAGGATGGCCTTTCGACTGGTGTTGCCCAGCATTGTCCTGCTCCCTCTGCAGCGGCGGTGACGGTCCCTGGCAGGAACCGACCGTATCTCAGGCTAATGAGTTGTCAGAAACCCGTCTCCGTGCCTCGCCTCCCGGGCAGGTTATTATTATGAAGGCTGTCAGTGGCGGGTGAGGATGGGGCAAGCAATCCATTTCTGCAGCCAGCGGGGAGCTGCGAATCTGTTCACAGGGGATCAGCGGGGTGCTGTGGGAACCGGCCTGCCCTGCAAGCGTCCACCAAGGGCTACCATTCAAGAGAGCACTGTGGGTTCATGGCGAGCGCAGCGAGTTTGCCTCTAATGTATGCCCTAATGAGTCAGCGGAGGGTGTTCTGCCTGCCTGAATGTCTTTAGTGTGGCAAAGCGGAGTGGACATTCCCATACAATAGTGGGCTTAAATTCAGCTTCTCACCGATGTCTAATTCATGGGCGGAACGGCTTTTGTAATACCTATAGAAGAGAAGTACAGTAGGTCATTTCTTCAACTAATTGGAGTTGACAATCCCATATCTATCCATATCTCAGAGCCATTTGCACACAGTTGGAAAGGGAGGCATTTCGTCTTCGCTCATGTGGTCAGCCAGCAGGAAGGGAAAATAACGTATTTATGGGTTTCTGCTCTAGGCAGTCACAGATTTGCAACAAAAACTAATATAACCTAGCAATGGCTTTTTCACTTACTGGCAGGTAGAGCAGTAAGGGTTATCTTTCTTACCTTCATTCTCCAGCTTTTAAACAATGCTTCCTTTCCCCCACCCATGGTTCAATGTCTCTGCAGGGCACCCTTTTCATGACCGTCAGTTGCCCTGCAGCACAGAGACTCCATCATGCACAAGTCTTCTGGGTGCCATCATAACATCAAGGGTCATAGTAATACAAACTGTCCCTGCTTTGCAAACAGGAGTTTCACAACTTGCTGAAGGCCACTTGCTGGACCAGTAGTAGGGGTAAGAGTGATCCCTGACCCCACGCCTATAATGATAAAATGCATTGAAGGTGTCATGTGTTTTAGTCTTTTTGGGTATGACATGACCTTCTATTATCAACACTTTATCTGCTGCCTCGTTCAGACACAGCAGTTGTCTTTGAGTGTACACAGAGAGTATGAATACTTCCAATTTAATCTGGCACATAACACTTGAAGAAGAAAACTTCCCCAAATTCTGTGAGGAAGCCAAATGGGCACTTTGGAGTGTTGTGCAAGTTAAAACTGGATCTTCCCCTTTCTTCAGCAGACCATTTTCTCCTCAAAAACATCAGCCACAGAACTAAGTCCCGTCCCCACCTATAGCACTGTTTGGGAAGAATTAACAGTGGTTTGAGCTAATTGGGGGATTTAAACTATATATATATATATATATATATATATATATACATTTTTTTTTTNNNTATATATATACACTTTTTTTTTTTTAATAAAAGCTTGTGTTTGTCCACTTGTCACAGTAAAATCTCCAGACTTTCTCAGTGCAATCCTCAACTCTGTTACAGTATATGATGAAATCATATAACTAAATTACTGGCCTTTCCCATTTACTAAAGGCTTATTCCACATGGGATCCAGAATGTAGAAGATGGTAAAATTGCCTGGTTGATACTTCATGCTGGGACTGAAGGAGACTGTAACACCACCAGGCTGGAGACAAATAAACTTTACACATCAATCCTGTTGACTCAGAGGTCATTTAGTTGTTCTTGATTTGACACGGAAGTTTTGTAAGATGCTATAGAGCTAGTAAGCAGCATAAAGCCACCCAATATATAGAAAAAAGATGAGATAAATTGCCACTTTATTTTTCTAAATATGTTCATTAAGGATATTAATTTACTTAGGAGGAAAAACTTTACTATGTTTTTGCTTTTAAAAGGTAATGATCTGCTGGAAGTGTGGGAAATATGTTTTAAAAAACCCAGTAAATGGAGCACACGTCAGTAAAGACAGCTCAATTTCGTTACGGTGCTGTGATCACAAAAACATTTTCTACCATGCAACTTTTAATTAGTCTCGCAAAAAATTATTCTGCTTCACTTATAAAGAGTACAGTAAATGGCTACATAAATGCATAAGGAATGAAATAAATACACTTTGTTCAAATATGGTGACCTTTGGGAAATAAGACCATAAGAGAATGAAGTTTCTTTCTGTTTCCCCTTGTATTTATCATGTGGCAAGTCAATGTTCCTTCATGAAATACAGTAATTATGATAAAAAATAAACCAAAGTGAACTTCTTCACTTCACACTTCAACAATCTTCCAGCCATACAGACGCATTCATGCATGTATGGCTGTCATTTCCAATCCAGACAATTTTTGATGAGCTTTAGCTATTCTGAGGTGCTGCCAGTTTGAGTGACAACCTTGATACCTGCAACTAAACGGTTAATCTGTTCACCATTGTGAATGTAATCAGTGCTCTCAGACACAGTGAAATCCCACATTTTTCTGATGTCTGAAATAAAGTGGTTGTTAGTGAATAATATAGAGTATATGTACATATCATGTCCAGCACATAAATAAATATTAATATGCATGGTACTGTCTGCACACGTTCTGTGGTGTCACATATGTATATATACACACATATGAGTATTAACCAGACAAAATATGGAAAGTAAAACATATTTTTAAAAATATATAAAATAGGTTTGCCTGTGCTATAAACGAAAAAAAAAATTAAGTGATGCTTTTCACTACAGCAACATTTCAGATGTGCAACTTGCATCTGAGTCATGTGTGCTCTCTGACTGTTTGGTATAATTTAGCATCCAGTTCCCATGGAACTCAGGAACATTCTGCCCTTGAAAGCACAGTCATTACTTCCATCCTGCTGCTATTTAAACACACTTGAAGATGATGAGTACTTTCAAACGTGAATAAAGCAAAACCAGAAAAGGCAAAGGTTATGTAGGCAAAGGGTATTCAATTTCCCTCATTTGCCAAAGACATTACAGCTCCAACCAATGTACTGAGCTTGCACCTTTTAGTCCATTATCTGAGTCTGGAGTCAACTTGGCAACATCAAAAAAGTTGTATTTTCATTTGTATAAGCTATTATATATTCATATGTTTGCTCAGCACCAGAAACACTGGTCTGCAGTATTTTCCATCTATATTTAGCTTACTGATGTTGACTACTCAGGGGAAAAAATCCAATTTCATGCAAATTTTCAGAATAAACTCCCTGAAATTCTTATGAGACCCATAAAGAAAACATATTGTATGAACAGTGTATTAAAGGAATGGGGTTCCTTTATGTATAACCTCAAAGGTACCTCACAAAACACAGGTTCTTAAGCCTGGTAAATGTTGCCCTCCAAACACCACCAAAAGTAGACCTTTACAATACAGATCTTTGCTGACATGGCCGTGGGAAAGTCCCTCTGCAGGCCTAAATTCAGCTAATTATTAAATGGTGACAAAGTATCATGGCATTCAGGTTTCCAGCCACTCTTATCTTCTGGATGGGTCAAGTGTCTGCCAGGGTCTTCCAGTGGGAGCTGGAGTCCCAATGCTGGGACAGAAGCACTGTCACCCACCGCCACAATCGCACTTCGCCTTAGACAGACCAGTTCAGGGGGGCATGGGAATTGCCATCCACTTCACTCTACTGAGAATCATCTTATCAAATACCTAACACAAAGTTATAGCTCCATTTAAATTCTTGGTGTCTCAACATGGTAGTATTGTGAGTTAAGCTTAAACAAGACTGTTAAGCACTGAACTGTTTACCTGTTTTAAAATAAATCTTTAATTGTATCATTTAATCCTCTAGATCTCCTTTCCCTGAGATAAAACATGATAACAGCTTCTTCCTGAGCATTTAAAGTAAAACCCCACAAAACCACAGATGAGCTGATGTGTTTTATGCCCAATGCACAGAAGTATGTAAATCCATGAAGTGTCACAGGAATGAACTAGCCCTCTTCCCCTTATAATTACGTATCTTTTACAGTCTGTCAAAACAAGTAGCCACTTGCCTTACATGAAGCGTCATATGAAAGGAACATCAATATCAGTCCATTACAACCTACAACTGATCAAACAACCTTAAGAATCACTTAAGAAATGCAATGTTTTCCAGAAAATACTCAACATTGTGTATGGCTATGCTATATTTTTGCTTGCTGTGCAGCAAAAAAAATGGTACAAAAGTTTAATGTCTAAGCTAGTGTTTATTATACAAAATCCATATCAAACGCATCTGTTTATTAAGTGGAGTTGGCAATGCTATTATTAAGGTTTCACTGTTTTCCATCCTAAGCTCCTCTATCTTTGCAGCTTATAACTTTGGCAGTCTTTAATTGTTTGTATAAACATTTACAGGAGGCAGATCTCTAGAAAAGCTTTCCTGGAAGCAGGAAATATCTGCTCCAAGCTGATATGTTTCAAGAAAATTTCAGAAGGTCATTTTCAAGAATGGTGCTTGGGAAAAAAATAGGTTCCTTTCCCCCTAATTAAAAATAAAAAAAAGTTTCTTCTGGAAAAAGAAAAGAGTTTTGGAGCAAAGACTTGAGTGCTGCAGCAAATGGTCTTTGCTAAGGGCACACCTTTTGCTATGCTTGTGAGACATGGCCATGGTCTGATCCTTGAAGATACCCTCATCCTCCAAATCATTGCAGTTTACATGCAGTGGTTAGAGAGAGCCAGCTCAGACACCACAATATGTCTGCTGGCACAGAAGTAGGCTTTTTTCCATTGTTTTTATTACCCAAACTAGCTAAGTGTCTCTATCCTGCATTGCAGTAAACAATACAATCAGGGCATGATCTTCCCTTTGCTCGCCTGGTCAGTACCTATCCGTGCAAGTGTGTTTGTCACTGCACTCCTGGGCAGAAGAGTGGATCCCCTATTGACCACCTCTGGGTCCTATTACAAGAACACGCACTGCTCACTCACCTGGGCCTTCCCATCACCTGCAGTGCGTACTGCCACAGAGAAGACACTGCTCTGGAGAAGGAAGGCACTGAACGGGTGCGAACTCCTCTAAGACAATGCTATGCTGCTGAGGCCACTCATGCCAAGTGCAGACAGCAACAGGGGCTGCTGTCAAAGATTCAATGAACAGAAAAGGACCCAAAGGGAGCAGTGTGGCAGTAGGGCCAGGTCATCTGGGGCATGCAAGGAGCATCAGGAATTGTCAATGCACTATCAGAAGCACTGAAATTGCTCATAGTATCTCTCCAGGCTCTTGGCCCAAGCAGGGAAGCCCAGGGCACATCAGCTGCCTCCTCATAAACACCAGCTGGGCAAAGAGAAGCCAACTCTCATCCTCTGTGCTCTTTGGAAAAAACCTTTCCAAAGATCAGATGTTAGATCAGTTGTTAGATAAGTTGTGTAACTGATCTAGCAGAGCACTCAGCAAAACAAAAGCAGAAATGCCAACTAAATGACAACTTATAGCTTTACAGGAAGCAGTTGTGACAAGGGAACACCAGCACATCAGTGGACTCCTGGCTAGAAATGAACCAGGCAGAGCTGGTCTCTGTGAGTTGTCATTGACATAACGCAGTGGAAACTTCACTGGCCAAGACTCCAACTTACTGAGCTCTTAGAGAATTCTCAAAAAAGGTGCTTCTGTGATTACACGCCACACCCAGCACATACAGCTGGGCACTGCCCCAAGAAGTATGAAAGTCAGGGCACTGGTAATTTGGGGATGGTTGGCATATGACCAGTGTAAACAGCTATATCCATGCTCTCTCTCCTGGATTTGTAACAGATGATGTGTGTTGAACCATGGGATTTGGAGTTATGAGCACACTGCAGTCTTTTGTGCTGTCTGCCTCAGCTATTTGGTCCTAATTAACCGACCATCCCCAGAGTTAATTCCAGGTTCCTTTAGTCCTTCCTATCTTGGGCAGGCTAAGCCTATGGGGTTTGCAGGGTTTGAGAAAAGCCTGTTCACCTACACAAACTCGGACTCCTGCTTGTTTCAGGCGGGCAATGAGATACTCCAAGGTTCTGGTAGCTGACCACAAACTGGCTGCATGAAAGCTTCTCCTCCACTCTGCTCCACAGGGGAGGTTGTACACATACATTTGCCTTTACAGCGGACCCTTGGCAGTCCCTCGCCTAGAGAGGCCCTCAGAAAGGAACACCAGTTTAGCAGAGAGGCAGAAGCCACTGGAAGCCACTGGTCTCAGATGCAGGGCAGTGACTGCTGCCTCCAAGATGAGATGTGGGCCTTGGGCTCAGGTTCAAGTCAAACACGAATTGCAGGTATCACCTCTGGCATATTTCCAGAGAACAGGAGTCTGAGGGTTTTTTCTGTCTGCAGATCCTTCCTGGAAATGAGACTCTCTGGCCCAGCTGCCTGAGGACCAGCACTGGCTTTCCTAGGAGGGCTGCAAATAACCTAGTAGAATTTGGAGAGGCTCCAACCTCAAATCACTCTTCCCTCTGGCTATCAGAAGAGTAGATGTATCTGGCCAAATTAACAGAACAACAGCACATTAAAGCCTTACTGTGTAATGGAGGGAGATCAGGACATATTTGTCCCTGCAGCTGCCAGTCAACCTGAGTCAGACTCAGGTTTCTTTGGGACCTGGGCTGCTATTTCTCTGCCTCATCTCTCCAGAATATTGCTTGGGCTCAGATACAGTTTTCTAAGAAATTCAGGAACCCTAGATTTATCTGCTTCTTTTAACTCAGCATCATTTATCTCTCTTGACTTTCTCCTATCCAGCTAGTTTCCTTCTTCTCTTTCTCTCCTCTCCCCCCACAAGATTCACTGTTAAAAATGGCAGCAGATGAGCTCCTCTATTACAGCAGAGCTTGCCACCTAACACAGAGAGCCTCCAACACCAGCCAGACTTTCTGAGCTCTGATCAAACAGATTTCTCAAAACACCAACCCTTAAACCACTTCTGTGATTCGGAGCCAGTTATTAGCATCTATTAAGATGTTTGTGTGACAGCACAGTTACCAAATTCCTTCTGCACAATACTTGATCTCCTTCCTTTTGACACACACAAGTACACCATTTTATTATTTGTACAGATCACTTTGTTTTCCTCAGTACATAATTTCAATTCCAATTCATTAATGTCAAAGCATAAAAGAAGCAACCGCACATAAAGCAACAAAAGTTTGCCAAACCCAGAAGATAACAGCTGATAATTAAGGAAGTCCCATTATTTCTTGGCAAAGGAGCCTGTGTTTTCAGAGACACATTCTTAAAGGGCCTCTCTTTAGTGTAGCTGCATAATTTGCATGAACACTATTTGCACAGAAAAATAAAGGTTTTCAATATGGATAAAAGGAGGCTTTCATGTTCCCATAATTTCCGTACAATACCCATCCCATGCCCCTTCTTGCTGGCACAGCCCAGCCTTGTGACAGGTTCACAGAAAAGCCACTCCAGCAGATCTTTGACGGTGTGGACAAAAGATCTGGGCCTTTGTTAGCACATACCTGCCCCCCACCTCCACCCTCAGTCTCATTTTATACTGACATCACTGCAGAAAAAAGACATTGTACTGACCCTTAACGGCACATAAAACCTCTACCCAAGAAGAAACCCTTCATTTCGATCTTCCCAGGCGCACCTCTGCCTCCTGCCCTGGGAATCGTTCACAGCATGATCTCCTGCTCACTGGGCAAGTCCATCCCAAACAGACTTTTGCATCTTGTTTGTGTTCCCTCACATTACTGTTGCTAGCCACTGCCAGGCATGCAGGGCCAATGGCAAGTCTCCTGGTTTTTGTGGTTCCCCTGTGTCCTTCCTTTCGGCTGTTCCGAACTGTTGTTCAGCAGGACTGAACATCTATTCTGGGCTACAGTCTTACACTGAGATGAAAGTCTGTCAGCATGTGGAAAAAGGCATGTTATTTGGATTGAGCCTGAAACAGGCTAAATAGTTTTGTGCTTCCTACTATTTGGATCCTGGATATCCACCCCTGTAGCACAGTGTGGCTTTACTTAGGTGTATGAGGATCTCAGAGAGAAATTACAGCCCCCTGTTCTTCTGAAGTCTGACGTCACTTCCTCCTGATTCCCAGTCACAATCCATGGTGAAGGTCTGTGGTGGATGGTTACTGCCTCACACGGAGATTTGATCAAAGATGGTGTTATTAAAATGACAATCAGCAGACAGGAAAGGTGTTTCACTGGTAGAGATTTCTGAAAAAATACTGCTTGAAGCAAAACTGTTTTACTCTGGCAAAGCCCCATAAAGTCAGGACTATACCCCATGTGAGGGCTGTTGACAGTCCACACAATACTGCTACAGCAGTTCCCAAGTCACCAAGAGCTGATAAATGACACAGATTTTCTGCACGTACAAAAAAATTTGTGTTACTTATTGAAAAAGATTTTTAGACGAGATACTTCCTACAGACAAATTATGGGCAAGATCAGATTTTCCATTCCAGTATGATATCTAATGGCAAAACTTCTATTATGCTTCTTCTTGAAGGAAAAATAGCTTTACTTCATGTCAATACTTGGCCTGAGTCCTAGGTCCTGTTCATGTTTTAACAGCCTTGCTACAGCAGCAAAACTCCCTAGGGGTGCACAGAGCTTCAAAATCCTCCTAGGCCCACAAGAGTCATAACCAGTGCATCCCCAAGAAGTTAGAACAGAGAGCTTGTCAGGAATCAGCTACTGCTTTGTACAAGGAACTTAACAATTGTCAACCTCAGAATGAGGTATTGTATCACCTAATATTTTCAAGGACCAGACTTGGTCTGGGAGTCTGGCAAGGGGGAGGAAGGAGGGTGGCACATCTTCACCTGGGACAGGGTTATATGGGGAGAGCAACAGGTTCTTACATGTCTTTGTCAATTATGAACCCAAGAGAAGCAGAAGCCAAAGCTCATCTGCTGCAAAGCAGGGCTAACTCCGTGCTGCTACACTGGATCCTTTTTGATGCAAACCTGTCCTTTGAAGCTGCTGTCTCCTGATGGAGCTTCCTTTTTGTTAACTCAGCTCTGCCCACTTGTAATTCAGGGCTGTGCTCTCATGGCTGCTTTAAGTTCTCTGAGCGCAACTGGTGCCCATGACACGGTGTCTCCGGTGTGATGGCAAAGTTGATGCTCTTACTGCTCTGGTGGACATGACTGCGTGGTATCAGAAGTAGCTTGCCTGATGTGGACTAAGAGTGTAGTGGAGGAAATCCCAACTGACACTGGCATATCACTAGGAAAAGGCACAGGATGGTCACTAAACATAGAGCCCAGAAGCTGGAACATGGGGCATCTCTGGAAGTTTGCTTAATGTGTTTATGGCAGGCAGAATCAGGCTATTGCAGGGAGTTCCTGTCTCAGCAAACGTGGCTGAATCAGGAAGGGGTTCTGGGCTGCTGAGGTTTCTCTCAGCAATGTGATGGTACAAGGGCCCTCTCAGCCTGGCTTTATGGCAACATAGAGAGTTAGTGATGTCAGTGAGCATTTGCACTTACACAGACAACACCATCTAACCCATCCCTCCACCAGAAATACTGCTGCCCTTGAATGTCCAGCTGCTTAATGTGTTTCCTTAGGAACAGAGTGTAGGCGTTTGTGTTAAATTCCCATCCCTGAGCTGTTAGAGAAAATCCTATCCATCCACCCAGGAGCTAAGGTTTGGATTAATCTATTACAACAACTCTTTCCTGTTCACTTCCTGTTGAGCATCAGCCTAAATACCCTGACCCAAAGGCAGAAAAGAATGCAAATTATTACTTCCCCTATTACATGGGAAATACAAAGAGAACAAAAGGCGAACTTCACCCCTGTGCTGAAGGTCCGAAGATCAGTGTAAGGAGATTGTCTCTGAGTCAGAATGTTTCAGTCAAGGTAAACAGCAAATTCCTCATAAGGGGGAAAGAAAAACAGCAGCTATTTCATTTCCTGATTAACTGAGTTATTCAGTTAACTACATCAGATGTAGTCATGCATTCTGTGCTTTCAGTACTCCTTCCTATCCTACCACCACACAAAATTGCTGCAGACCCAATTGCAGCTGATAAGATTACTGACGCGTGAATTCATGGACCAATTATGAAACTAGAAGTCAAGCACTCTTGCTCTCTGACTTCTACTCTGAGATCGATGACCCTGGGAAATGCTTGTTTTTTATAACAACAGGGCTGGAATACTTACTCACCTGAGGAACAGAGTGTATTAAAAGCTGAATATAAATGCTCCTATTTCTTGGTACACAAAAAGTTTTCCCAACATGAGTAGAAGACATTGTGGTCAAAATTGGTTCCATATGTAAAAATAAGCAGTGCTATTTACAGATCACATACCAAGCCTGTTATATTGCCATTTACAGACATAGATGTTTATCCTCGTCAGAACAGTGCAAAAATTGCTCTCACAGTATGATTTTATTCAAGACAGACACTTTCTCTAAGCTCATTGCATTCTGCCACATTATACATGTTGTCTTGTGAAATTAGCTATTCTATACTGCAAATGGCATGAAAAATTTTGCTATATATACCACTTCCCATTGTGTTCATATTTTACCTACATAGTCTAAACACAGACTTCCTTACAAAAAAATCTTACAACTTAGTTACTCTTTTAGCTGGCCCATTGTGAGTCCTGCTACCAGAAGGATAATCAGCATGATTTTGATATTGCTTCTGTTGACCACCCTAAAACCAAATCACACTTATTTCTAATGGTCATGGAAATGCACATCTAAATATCTTCACAAGAAGTTTCACCTCAACATAAGGAAGAACTTCATGTTGAAGGTGGCAGAGCACTGGAACAGGCTGTCCCGGGAGGTCATGGAGTCTCCCTCTCTGGAGATATTCCAAACTCACCTGGACACGCTCCTGTGTCACCTGCTCCAGGTGACCCTGCCTTGGCAGGAGGGTTGACTGGATGATCTTCAGAGGTCCCTTCCAACCCTAACAATTCAGTGATTCTGTAACTGCGCTTTTGATATACGCTAGTTAACAGGAATTACAATTCCATCTGCTTCACTCCTCCACATTCACGGTGCCAACTGTGTGAAAGGACAGTCTGGATCTGGAGAAGATGGCTTGTTGCATCAACAGCTTTAAATGCTCAGACTTGAGGCGGTGATAATGGTTTTGCTTTCAACACTAGGGCACTAGGCTTACCTTTGGAAGGTGAAGTGCACAAAGCCCATAGCAGTTCTGTCACTGACAGGTTAAGTTTCCTGAATGTGTGTTTTCCACGTTCAGCACCGAATACACCGAAGTTCAGGGGAATATGCTGTATGCAGGAACAGAAACATACACTGTGGCATTTGATGAATTTGTACATAGAGTAGCAGAAGACATTAGGGAGGATGTGACATTGGTAAACGGTACGGACATTGGTTCAACATATTTGCCTGTCAAAGGTAAAGAGTCACAAATTAGTTACTGCAGGACTGACGTTTCACTATTCTCTCTACACCCAAGAAAAGCTCCAGAACATCTTTGCCTGGGAGTCAAACGACACTGACACGGAATTCGCACTTATGTGTCTTATAAACTCTGAGATTTTCTATCCTTGCGCGTGGAGCCACGAAAAGGTGCTGGTCCGCGGACTTATTTTCACAGACGGATGGACGCCGCCAGGCCTTCACCGCCCGCGGGGCTCGCAGGCCCGAGCAGGGGAGGCTGTCAGAGCCCTCCCGCCCGGTGCCACGGCCACCGCGCCGCGCAGGCGCTGCCGCCGCCTGAGGGCCCGCCCGCGC
>VZTE01004593.1:1316007-1356949 GCA_013397775.1 Eulacestoma nigropectus
CGAGAGCCGGGTGTGGGTCGGCGCGGGGGGGGAGCCGTCCCTGCGGCGGGAAGGCGCTGCCGGCCTGGGCGTGCTGCGGGGCGCCAGCCTGGTGGTGGGGCTGTGAGTGCGGGGCCGGCCGGGCGGGGGGCGGAAGGGGGGAGCTCCGTGCAAGGGTGCGAGGCATCCCCCAAGCGCAGTCCGGGGTTCCCGGAACCATCCTCGATCTCCGCTGGGAGAACAGCCCCAAAGAGGCTGTGGCTTCCCAGGGCACGGGGCATGATCCAGGTCCGGGCAATCAATGGCAGTTCGATTTCTGTGAGGGGAAGAGTGCCCTGCAGACCTGCTGGAGCGATGCTGTATGCTCGCTGATCCGCAGCAGGAAAACAGTGTTACCTAGCAGGAATTAGAAGAGTACCAAGGGGTCGTCCAGAGGGATCTAAGCAGAGGACAAGCGTTATGGCAAACAGCTTGAAATGCGTGACATTGCCCCAGTATTTGCTGTGCATCTGTAAGATGAGCAAACCACCTCCACATGTGCACCTTCAGTCCTGCTGAAGGTCCTGCCCCTATTGTTCCAGGAGCTCTGTGGTTGAGCACTTGACTTTTAAATAGTCTCACATGTTCTTTGTTCATTGTCTGTGTTTTGCAGGGATGGTTGTATCAAGGCTGTGGGCCAGGCAGATGTTATTCGCAAGCAGTTTTCAGAAGCAACATTTGAAAAGATAATTGACTGCTCTGGGAAGTGTGTGTTACCAGGTAGGTGTTATTTTCATAATGATACAAAGGAAGAGCATTGCCAGCAGGTCGAGGGAGGTGATCCTGTCATTCTACTCAGCCCTGGTGAAGCCACATCTGGAGTGCTGTGTCCAGTTCTGGGCTCCACAGTACAAGAGGGACGTGGAGCTCCTGGAGTGGGTCCAGTGGAGGGCTACAAAGATGAAGGGTTTGGAGCATCTTTCTTATCAGAGAGTTTGGTCTGTTCAGCCTCAAGAACAGGTGACTGAAAGGGAACCTCATCAATGTCTGTAAGTATCTGAAGGTGCCCAGAGGGTGGAGCCAGGCTCTTCTCAGTGGTGCCAGGGAATAGGACAAGAGGCAACGGGCAGAAACTTATGCACAGGAAGTTCTATTTCTACACGAGGAAGAACTTCTTTACTGTGGAGGTGACTGAGCACTGGAACAGGCTGCCCAGAGAGATGGTGGAGTTTCCCTCACTGGAGATACTCAAGGGTTCTTTTGGGCTTCATAGTGGAGCTCTGTCTCCTCCTGTTTTGTCTTTAGGTCTGTTCCTCTGTGTCATAGATCACAACAGGAACGTAGCTGGCCCACAGAGTGACTCTTCAGATTCACTGCTCTTTTCTGTACTCTCTCAGCCTATCAGCCATTCAGCCACAGAGCTCAGTCTGTCCATCCTGCCCACAGATGTTTGGAGGCAAAAGGGATTTTAAGTCACATACTCTGTAACTTTGCCTGATATAAAACCCCCAAAAGCTGGGCAAGTCTATTGCATGTTAAACTATCCAAATGGTGCTAGAACATGAGCTGTCAGACCTCTGTTTCTCTTACAGTGGCCTTGTCATTCAGCAGTGTCAAAGTGTAGGAAGTGTAGAAAGGCTCACACTGTAGTAAGTGTTGCTAGAGGAAGTCTAGTGTGCTAAGCCCAGCCTAAGCAGTTTGCCTTTTTGTAAAGAGTACAGGCTTAAAGTCTAATGAACTCTTTCAGAGTTTGTCATTTGTCCTTTCTTCCACGGTTTGAAAATATTATCAAAATAACATGAAAAACTCAGCAATAATGCATTTACCTGGAGACATTTTGCATAAGGTGTCAGACCTGAAAAAAAAATTGAAAGAAAATAGCCTCTGAAGAAAATCCTAGATATTTGGCTGCTTGGATTTTTATTTTTCTCTAACCAATAGAGACTTTGTAGGGGAACTTCTCCTGTCTATTTTATTTGCTTGCATGTTCATAATCTTTTCTCTTACACAGTGAAGTAACTCAAGTGTACATTTACTTTGTTTTCTTTAGGCCTGATAGATGCACATACACATCCAGTGTGGGCTGGTGATAGGGTTCATGAGTTTGCAATGAAGGTAACAGCATAAAATTACACAGATAGATTTTTCTTCCTTTTTTTTTTTAATGTATAACTATTTCTACTTATTTTTACTATTTCTAGTGACTTTCATCTATCTTTTATAGAAAAATACATAATTTCTGTCAGATAATCTACCTGAGGGAGGAGGGATGGTTTTTGAATACTGGTAGGCTGAGAGAGGAGTTTACCTGCATCCTTTGCAGCCAGCCTTGATGTATTTTTGCATTAATTGAAGCAATAAAGGAGTGCTGCCTTCTATTACTGTCTAAATCTCGATTTTTTTCCTCCCTTTTTCTTTTCCACATAAATGAATTTTGAGCTAGAGATCAGTTTTCCCCTTGGACTCAGAGGAAAGCAAATCTTCAGAGTAATTCTCTTTATGCCACTTCTCACATAATTTCTTCACTTAAGTGGAAGGGAGAGAGAAGAAAAGGGGGAGGGAGGAAGAATTAATGGGGATTTTTTTTCATTCTCTCTTTGTCTCTCTCACTGCAAAGAGATCTCAAGGCGCTTTCCAGTATCTCTTGGATGGAAAATGCATAGCTCATAGCTAATTGTATGCGGGGGGGTGTCTTTTGTTTTCTTTTCTCTGACCCAAGCTGGCAGGTGCATCCTATATGGAGATCCACCAGGCTGGGGGAGGAATACATTTTACTGTGGAGCACACTCGGGAGGCCACGGAGGACGAGCTGTTCACCACTTTCCAGCACCGCCTTGAGCGCATGCTCAGAGCAGGATCCACGCTGGTGGAGTGCAAGAGTGGATACGGCTTAAACTTAGACACTGAGCTCAAAATGCTCAGGGTGATTGAACGTGCTAAGGAATCCATGGATATCGGCATTTCCTCAACGTACTGCGGAGCTCACGCCGTGCCCAAGTAACGGGACTTGACTTGTCTTTCTCTTGTTAAGTACTGCTGCTTGGCGCTGAACACCGGCTGTTGCTTTCAGAAAGGTTTCTTCTGCCTCACTCCTAAAATACAACACACTTGAGAAGAAACAGCCAGTATTTATAGGAGGCTCTCCTAAATTTTAATTTGAGGGAAGGCAGGGGAACATTATTTAATGACTCCTAAATGCCAGCATAGGCTTAGCAGAGAACTAGTGCCTCCAGCCAATGCTGACACTGAGCATAACACAGATTAGAGGGTTTCCTGTACAGAAAGTTCTTCTGCTTGCATTTGCTGCTATCCTTCAAGCTTAGACTCTGCCATGAGATTTTATTTTGGCCAGCTAACAACAAAAATTACCATATTTAATCCTTATATACCTCCATAAACAGAGTTTAAATATTCTTCCATTCAATGAAGACTTGCATACATCTTATAGCTATGAGATGATTAGAAGATTAAATTAAATGTGTTTAGTCACAATTGTTCTGATGGCTCAAGTAGACATATCATAAAAATCCTTTCTCACTTTTGATTTTTATTTTGCTATGATGAAAATAACATCTTCATGTTACCAGATTTCAGTGTATGAAGGAATTAATGAGGAGTTTTAGCTAGATATTTTGACATACTAAGTGGTAGGCTGCTGCAAGACAAGGCATGTGAGATAGGGGCAGGCTTATTATGTAGCAATACTCAAGAGATGTTCATTAAAAAAAAAAAAAGCATACTCCAAAAAAACCCCCAAGCTCTCCTGACATTCAAGAAAACATGACCCAGAAAATATTTTTTGCAATCTAATTCTTGAGTATTTGGAGCAGGATGGTAAATTATCTTTTGTCAATTTAACTACGGAAAATTAATCCTGTATCATCTTCAGCAACTGGAAAGATGGTTAAGAATAAAGTAACTAAAATCAGCTGAAAGTACCAACTACTTCTTTCAAGAAGTTCCACTAAAATTTATAGGACTTAATGGTAAAATAAAATTGACCTTTCACCCCAAACAATATATATATATCTTAGTCCTTCCTTTTTCCCTCCCCTAAAAAGCCTTGGCAGGATCTCAGTCAGAGTCCTGATTAATAGTCTTTCCCACCAAAATGCTTTGAGCATTTCTATAAACCAATTAAATAAATTCCAGGGTTTTTACCTGGTTTATAAACTCTCAGGTGTTAGAAAGACAGGTGTGCCTTCTCATTCTCTGGACACTTCTGTCCCCAGTGAAGCACATCAAGCATAACAAAATGTAGTAGTAGTAAGGATACTGTGTTTTAAGTAAGGTGAAAAGGTAGTTGGAGATTTGAGGAAATTTCCTGAAGGAAATACTGAGATCTGTATTTTCCATTTTGTGTCTTTTTAAATCCTCTCTTCTCTTTTCAATCAAATGTGTGTGTCCAGAATATTTTGCTTGAATTTTATGCTACCCCTCAAACTTAGACTCTGGCTTGGGTTTTCATTTTGACCAGGAGGAAATCTGCAGTTCTTCCTTGGTCCCTCCAGTCATCATTTTGAATCAAACTCATGATTTGGGGAATGTCTGATTTTTAAAATTTATTATTCTTTTTTATTGGCAAGTGTTTATTGGGCCCTTTTAAACTTTAGCAGGAAATTTTCTAAGTGGTTTCCTGAGCAGAAGTCTTCTGCATTAAAACAACAGCAGTTTTGTTTTGCATTTTGGGGCACTATATCTCTCAAAAAGTGAAACCAATACTTAGTATTTCCCTCAGTTTTTTCTTGGCTCTGGCCCTAATTCTTTCAGCCAAATTCTTCCAAAGGCTGCTGAATAGAAGGAGAAAAGGGAGGAGCCTTGGCATGGTCAGAGGCTGAGCAACCCCAATGACTGTTTCAGTGAGAAGTGAACGAAAGAAGGGCTCTGCTTTGTAAACTTGTTTATAGATTCAGGCAGAATTTGGCTTCTTGAATGTATTGCCATTGCATGACTCCCAGCTCAGCCATGTGTGGCACTCCATAATGCCAGTGTCTGCAGGCCTTACGGCGCCTGAAATGAGCACTGGGGTTCTCAGACATTTAGCTGGTGTACATCCCTTGTCCTTAGATATTAAAATTGGAAAATGCTAACTCAACTGCATGTTTTGGGATTATTTGCGCTTTCTAAGGCATTTAGTGATCTCTCCTGGGTTATCTTTATGTAATAGAGGATTCATAAATGATTCTGACTTTGGCAAACGAAACCTTGGGAAGCTCTTCTGATTAGAAACAATTATCTGTCCATCACTTCGAATGATATAAAGGGAGGAGAGGTAAATTAAAAACAATTACTTATTCTGCATATCCCCTTTGAGCTTTGATCCTTGCATAAAAATATTGCATGAATACCATTTAACATATTTAAATGCTCATTTGCATATTTTAAATAGTTATATTTTAAAATACAGTATGAGGAGGTCAGAATATATGAATAGGAAAGCAGAAGAATTTGTTTTTAAGTATCCCATATCTTTGCTGGCATCCAAAAAGCTAACCTTATTAAAAATATTCAATAATACAATCTAATATTCTTTGAATGGAAAGTAACTCATGTTGGAGAGTACATGAATTACAATTTGGTTTAATTTTTTAATTTGAAGGTTTTTTGAGGGATTCATATTTACATCATTTCCTAAGTAATCTAGTAATTGCATGTATGGCTTGAATGTGTGCCACACTTCAAGGATGTTACTCATACAGCTCTGTAACATTTTCTTTCCATTAGAGGGAAAACTGCTACTGAAGCCACAGATGACATTATCAATAACCACCTTCCTAAACTGAAAGAACTCAAACTAAGTGGCGAAATACATGTTAACAATATAGATGTGTTCTGTGAGAAGGGAGTCTTTGATCTGGAGTCTACAAGGAGAATACTTCAAGCTGGGAAAGATATAGGGTTACAGATTAACTTCCATGGTGACGAACTCCATCCTATGAAATCTGCTGAGGTACTTCTTTCTTAACATTCATTTTGCTCCTGTGAGAGCCCAATCTGTGAAAGAATTGCAGTTTTCAAAACTGAGGTTGTTTTTTCCAAGACTTTATGAAATAGAACATTCATAGGCATCTGTTTCTATCAGATGATAGGAAGAGCAGCCCGTGTGCACCTTTGGAGTTAAGGACATGGGAGGAAGCCTTGACCTCTGGGATTAACATGCACTGGCTAATCAAACATTGACTTTGCTTATCTTCCACATGGGATACAGACCAGGAAGGTGGATATCCATGAACCCAAGAATGACAAAAACATGCTTTCTGTGCAACTTGAAAAGCATCTTTTTCATTAAATGTCCTGTTAGAAGCAACAATTCAAGTTGCAGTTAGCACACTCAGTGGTCTCATTACTCAGATATCACTATATCTGAGCACACTCAGAGAGGTGGTTTAGTCAAGACTAGGTTCCCAAATATCTTGATAAAGAAAGTCACTTTGAGACCATGTTTCACTATCATTTAAACATTGCTTCCTCCTTGTGGGGTCTGCTCATGGTCATTCTCTGCTGTATTTAAAAAAAATGCCACCAAACCAAACCAAAAACTTGGTTGATTATAAAAGCCTCTTTGGCTTCCCCGTTGAAGGCATCATTCAATTTTGTGAACTTTTTTCTGATGGATCCTTTATGAACAGGAGCTGGTAATGTTTTCATCCATGGCTCTCATATAGTTTGTGTGTTAGGCTGTTAAAAACGCCACTGAAGGTATGCTTCTCCTTTGTGGGTGGATAAAGTGATCAACTTTTCCTGCAGTAAATTAACAAATATTTTTCTCTGTATTCTGATTGTTCTTCCAAGCATTCTGTACTATTTCTCTTTCGGTAAATTTTGCATTAATAGTGAATTGTCTCCTCTAGTTGTTTGGAAACAACTTTTTTTACTGAATTAACTGAGAATAGTGAGTAATTTGCTTGAAAATTTACTTAGCTTGGAGCTGAACTAGGAGCCCGGGCCATCAGCCACCTGGAAGAAGTTAGTGATGAAGGTATCATGGCAATGGCAAGAGCTAAGTGTGCTGCTGTCCTTTTACCAACAACAGCCTACATGCTAAGGTAAGGCCACTAGATTGAAGGGAAATGTTTGTAACTGCAGATCCATGTGTGTGTTTTTAGGGTCTTTTGATGTAAAAGCATAAACATGTATCCATGCCCTAAGGATCAGTCTGCGTCTGTGAAGACAATCACACGTACAGAGAACTGAATGAGCCTCCTTATGTCTTATTTCTGCTGGAAATCCTCAAAAATCTGTGAGATTACTGAAAAGTCTCACAGTAGATTTTGGAGTGGCTTTAGAGCAGCTATGGTTAAAACTTCCTAGAGAGTGTATTTCCTAGTGCCCACCCTGCAAAAACCTACACAGATTAATCCAGGGGCTGAACAATTTTGAAATATCTATTCCAGATATTGAAGTTATTGAAAAAATCTTTTGCATTATAATTGCTAAGTGAGAAGATCTCTGATGTATGCAGATTAAACTCAGAATCTCAATAATTGGGAAGGGACTGTTGCATTGCATGTGCCACTGCTCATATTTGGGAGCCTGTCTTTGAAGCTGTAAGAACTAGAAAATTAGTTATTTTTGTGAAATGGAGATTTTCATCTTACAAATTCTGAAGTGTCTGAGGTCTAGATGAATACCAGAATTTCAGTGGCCTGGAGCCTGTTGGTTGATACTGGCTGCTGCCACATGCTGTTACTGCAAAAGCTGTGGCTCACACTTCCCATTTATGTTGTCCATAGGGTGATAGGTAGGGATGCAAGAGGAGAATTTGGGCTTTCATCTCCAAAAGGATCAGTGTAACTGAATGCATGAATGTAGCTGAACCGAGAGATGACTTTTGCCCTTGTAAATCATTGTGTGATGACTAAGCAAATCGTGCTTTTTCCCACTAGACTGAAGCAACCTCAAGCTAGAAAAATGTTGGAAGAAGGTGTTATAGTTGCTCTTGGCAGTGACTTCAATCCTAATGCATACTGTTTTTCAATGGTAAGGTAATCCTGATACTGAAACCATAGAATTATGAAATTCATTACTAGTACAGCTTGTGTATAGATCTTGCACACTTTAAACTGGTTTCATATGCACAAGGAGAGCTGTATGCCCCACACAGACAGCTGCCTGTGCTTGTTTGCGTGTACTGGTAGTTTTCGCAAGAAATTCTTGAAACCAGAATGGGTTCCATCCTTCATGTGCACTGAGAGGCCTATTCAAAATGCTCTCAAAGCTACTGATTTTAGAGTTCTCATTTTGGAGTTGGCAAGATTTACGTTGTGCAGAACAACTCCTTCTGTTGTGCAAGGGAGAAGGAGAGTGCTTAGGGATTTGAAGCATAAACAGCTTTGTGTTCCTGGTATCTCCCATTGTCCCCTTCCTTGCCTACAGCCTATGGTGATGCACCTGGCCTGTGTAAACATGAAGATGTCAATGAATGAAGCACTGGCAGCTGCCACCATTAATGCAGCTTATGCTCTGGGCAAATCAGACACCCATGGCTCCTTGGAAGTCGGCAAGCAGGGGGATCTTCTTATCATAAATTCATCAAGGTTTGTTCTTCCACTGGCATTTGAAATGTGCTTTAGCATTAGTTATCTTCACTGAGTGCTGGTAGCATTTCAGACCCACTTCCATTTTCCTTAATCAGTCCAGTGGAAAAGAAAGCCTAAGACTTTTGGGGCTGTTAATACAAATAATCAGTGCCTAATTACAGATTATCTAGAGATAATATGTGTTTATTTTGCGGAATAAATTCTCTACTGATAGACCCACTGTATTCATGCAGCAAGAAACAACATGTAGACATGCAATAGTGTTTTCCCATTTCCAAGCAAATCTTATAAAATTGCCAGGTATGCTGGGCATGTGACCTGCTCTTACGCAAGTTTATATATTCTTAAACATCTTGTCTTTTTAGGTGGGAGCACTTGATTTACCAGTTTGGTGGACATGAAGCATTGATCAACTACGTTATAATTAAAGGAAAAGTTGTCTATGAAAATCAGAGGTGTGAGACAATGAGCAGTTACTGAGAGAAGGCAGTAATTTAGTAAGCTGCTAAAATCAAATTAGCATGGAGTATTTCAAAGCAACAGAAAAATCAGATTTGTATTTACCAGTAAATTGTCTGCCTTCTCACCTTACTCTTATTCAAATAAACCTTACCAAGCATTACCCATTTGGTGCATCTCCATGTCCATTGTCCTTCTCTCCAGCACAATAAAATAATTTCTAATTGTATCCGTCTTAAATAAGACTGTTTCCAAAAATGTCTTCCTATACAAGTAATCTATAATATTATTATGTTTGAAAATAACCCAAACAAACTGGCAATGCGTAAACAAAGTTTGGATCCAGGTAAGATTTACTGGGGAGTGTGATGTTAAGTAACACGTGACGGAGGGCCAGGGGCTCAGGCATGCACATTTGGGATGGCCCTTGGCTGTGCTGGGAGAAGATCATGTGCAGTGTCATACAGATGTTCCAGAAAAGACCTGATTTTATTTATTCTAGGCTGAATCTGAAATAACTTGGGACGTAATTGTTTGGGGAAGTTTGAATGTGATTCTGGTAAGTTAAGTAAGATAACTCCAACTCAAAGCCATGTTGAAACTTAGGAGCCTAATTTTTTTAAAGCACTCTTTCTTTTATCTTTCAGCTACTAATTTTTTTCCCACAGCTTTTACCATCATTTAGGAATGCACTATGTAGAAAAAAGGATGATACAGCTCTGGAGAGTTGAAGTTTTTGCAGTATTTAAGCAGAGAGTCTGGGGTAGGAGGGTCTCTGAATACACATGGACTGAGACTTTTCTTCGAATTTTCAAATGGATGGTGGCTTCAGAAGCAAAAGTGATTTACTTTCTGGAGGTGAAGTCATAAAACTACACCTGACAAGCATGAAGAACTTCACATCAAAAATAAGTATTGATATAAGCAGGTGACATAACCTGTGATACAGAGCAGAGTGCTTTAGTGAACCAGACCCTCGAGGAAGGACAACGGTCTCATTCTGATTAACAGATATGTGAAAGCTATCACAAACATGTATGAGCATTATTATGACCTTCTGATCTACCTGAGCCTTGGGCACATCTGTTAACACCCAAAATATGCAAGCCATCCCCTGTAGTATCTTTCTTCATGCTTTATTTGATCCAGGCTAGCCAACTAAATCAATTTTTAAAACAATGTAATAGCATTCCTGCCACCTGACGTGTTTTCCTGCAAGCAGATGTTGTACCAGATGTGGGTGTGGAACTTTGTTTTTATAAAGCTTGAAAGAACATCTCAAATATGCGATTGCACAGTCCATTCTGCCCAAGACAGCCTTCATAAATAATGTTTATACAGGGATTTGGGAAGGCTGTCAGAGAAGGAGCACAGGGTTTTCTTAAATGCAGCATGCAGGCAGAGTGGTGCCTCTCAGGTCTGCACAGGCATGGTGCAAAACCTGAGGCCACCATGCTGCACCGTGCTGTGTGCTGGGGGTCTCTTGGTCCCATGCAGCCAAAACCAGAGGTGAGTGGGAAGCAAGGCCCAGAATCTCTTCTCTGAATGCCTAAGGCATTTGGGGCCCAAGATTGCATAAAGCTTCAAATGTTCTCTTTCTGGATGGGAATAGGCATTTGTGCCCTGAAACTACTGATGTGAGGGGATTCTGCTCTCATGCACAAGTTCTGATGGAAACTTGAAATCATGAGTTTGTTCAGCCAGCTTGGGTGAATCCAGCAGCCATTTGGGAATGTGCCCCAGGGCTGTAACTGGCAGTTTGCAGTCAGAGCATGCGATTTTACTTCAGGGGCACAGCTGGCTTGAGCGGTTCGCAACAAGCAGCTATGTGGTTCTGCGGTTTGTCGCACTGTTATCCCCACAGCTGCCAGGGAAGGCACACCCCTCCAGAATGCAGGAAGTTTTTTGATTTTAGCATGGCTCACTTCAGTGATGACATCCACAGTGCTGGCTCCCACAGCACGGAGAGCAGGACATAGGACATGGGCGTAGGAACTTCTGCCAGCTTTGCTGCTGAAGGAACCGTCAGCCTTAACACAAGGCTGAAGGCAAATGGTTGAGCCTACAAGATTAAAGCCTGTCTGTTTGTTCTCACACTTATTTTTAAATAATACCTGACCTTATACAAAATGAAACAGCTTCAGGGGGAGCTTGAGACCTGCCTGCTACAGAGAGTCTCATGCTGAAGGAATAGGGACTTTCTTGGCACGAGGAAGAGACAGGATGGAGATGTTGCACATCAGGTGCAGAAGGAAGGAGCTTAGCTGGGAGCTCATGTGCCATGGGTGCCCTAGTTCCCAGGTCTCCTGGCCAGGATAGGTGTCTCCCTGCTAGGTTGCCAGCAGGCATGAGCCCTCTCCTCAGGGCACATTTAACATGGCAGGTCTCAGACACCCAAAGGCAGCCCCACACTGGTGCTTTGACTGCCCCATGCAGCATAGCCAATAGCCTGGGGAGGCTTCCAGCTCATGCTGAATGCCCCGCAGCCAGGTCAGTACTGCCATGTCATCACTGCACCATGATGTGAAATCCAGGTCCTGACTCTTCCCTTGCAAAATAAAACAGTGCCAGAGGTCAGTGTTGTAACACAGAGCACACTCTGTCATGATCTCGTCTGTGAGGACAGGGCCCTTGGCAGACAGGCAGAGACCTGGTGAGCCATGTGAGTGTAGGTCTTGGTGCTATTGCCTCAGCACTGATTCACATTCACCACTCCTACACCTCCTCTTTCCCCCTTTTCTGGCTCCTGTGTCACCTGTCCTATTTATTTCCAAATTAAGCTTTTGCTTTACATTTTCATCATCACACACATGACAGGAGAATTGATTGCTACAGCTGTATATGAGGCCTCAGTTTATTGATTGCAGGTGACAGCCCACAGCTCTTGGAAAGCTGCATTAAGTGTAGTCCATCACCATTTGTTCTGGAGCAATGATCTCCACAGCACATTCCTGTGCTCACAGCTTTTCTGATTTGTGATGCACCTGCTCTAAAAATGCTCCTGTTATACAAGAACCTGTACCTCACATAAGATCTGCAAAAGAGAGAAGAATTAAGTGTAAAGATAATTTTGCTTGTGGCAAAATGAAGGGGATCACAGCAGTTACCCCAAGGAAAAAAAAAAAAACGTATCAAGAATATCAAACTTAGGCTGTTTGGTATCATTGGCACAGATGAAGAGAAAGCAAATGAAGAGTTGACAAAACAAATACTGGTTTCAGCAGGAGTCTGAATGATTTGTGCTCAGAAGTTCATGAAATTCAGTCAAAACCACACTATCATGAGAAAGCTGTCTTTCACATGTGAGGAAAGCAGTGAGACTTTTCTTTACTCTCTGTGCTCCTGAGCTAGACAGTCAGGTCCTCTGGGCTACCTGGAGAAACCACATTGAGTTTGAGTAGAACGGCCCTGCTCAGGTAAGGTTCTGGAAAGGATCTGCTCTCTTCCAGAGGGTTGCAATTCTTAAAGTTCATTCTGATGCCCGTGGTCATGACTATCATCTGCACTCATTCTCAGCGATCCCAGGGAGAAAGCTGTAGGTGAAATGGGTCTTGATTCAGGGATGTGTTCTCTCCTGTACTTTTCAATGTAAGGTTTAGCCACTTCCCACACCTGTGAAACAAGAACGTGAAATAGCAGAGTCAGAGGAAAAACAAAAGGTCAGCTAAGACATCACCGCATGAGTTCAGGAAACCTTGTAGAAAAGTTACTAGGATAGAGGTGGCAAAGCTATGCTGTATGGGATGAGCAGAACCAGAGAGGCAGATAGAGTGAGGTTTAGGGAAGAGCACATGGATGGAACTGACAAGGGATGGGAAAGGATACAGCTCCAAGGGGACGAGGTAAAAGGATTCAAGGCAAAAATACTTTGTCTTGTCTTGTTACCAGGCTAATGCTCTGTGTGCAATAGTGGGGAGAGAATCACTGCCACTTGCTACAAAACCACTTGACCATGAAGAGAATAGAGGTGCAAAACCAGCAACTGGCATGGACAAAGAAAAAGGGTTCTAGACAATCCTATGGCACAAGCCAAAAGCCAGCACTCGCCTTCTGGTCCACGAGCAGCCTGTGAGCTGCTTCGATGTCTGGGGCCATGAAGCGATCCTTTATCCAGGGCCTGTAACAAGACATTGGGCAAACATTAACCACCAGCTGCTCTCCAGGCAGGCAGCCCCTGGGGAAGGTGTTTATCTGATCTTACCTCACCACGGAGCGCACAAGGTCGTAGACCTTCTCCAATGGGGTTGTCGTTCTCAGAGGGCGTAGGAATTCAATGCCCTGGCAGGCGGCGAGCAGCTCGATAGCCAGAACTAGGAAACCAGAACAGCGAAAGGGACGTTTGGCAGGTACAGCTCAAGGTGAGGTTTCCTGCGTAAAGCTATCCCTGGCCTTTGTTCTCACTAATACGATATGGTTTCAGGCAATGTGGAAAACCAGCGGATCCACATACCCCAGAGAGCCAGCCCAGTGGCAGGACCATTTCATGGATGGTGCTGGGGGCGGTATCAAGCATTTCAGCAAGCAGATTTTGGGTGCTCTGTTGTACAGACCTTTCAAGTGTACCAGAAACTCCTGGTCACCAGGCTTAAACCCCTAGGAATCTCTTCTAGAGTAACTTGAATACTCAAATTAATGTCCATCATAAATCAGAGAACTTCTTTAGCACTGAGAAAAGAGCAGCCTGAGCTAAAAATGGAAGTTCTCCCTCTGAAGCTTGCAAGAGCCCACATTAAAACACCAATAAAATGACAGCGCTTTGGAGGAGAGTCTTCTGTCTGGAGAAGTTTGCATCGTATCTGCCTACTTCACACATTTTCATGGGTCAAGGTCTGTGTGGAAATCAGGATTTTAATTTTACCTTGTTCCACGTGTTCAATAACTCTCAAAGCTTTTCTTGCAGCCCATCCTCCCATGGATACGTGATCCTCTGTAGCAGCACTGGTTGAGAGAGAATCCACAGAAGAGGGGTGGCACAAGGCTTTGTTTTCAGAAACTGCAAAAATCCAGCACGATGAATGTAGGACGGAATGGGCATGAGACAGCAGAAGCAATGGACAATGTGGAGACAAGAGCCTGTCCACCACCTTGGGTCCAGCTATTGCTCCTCTTTCAAGGATGGATCAGTGTTTTACCTGGACTGAGTAATTTGTAATAACCACCTTGAAAACTACCATTGCCTCTGAAAACTAACCAACATCAGTCTTTAGATGCAAATATTAACCAAATATGGAATGACTGCTCACTCTTCACTCCCCCATCTCCAGGCGTGAGTTGCTGTGGTTCGAAGGCCTGAAGGAAACTGAAGAAGAAGAGCAGACAGCATAACTGAAACACAAGCCTGGTCCTGCCTGTTGCTCTAGGGCAACTCTCTGTAAAGGGCATTGGCTCCCTCTGGTTTTGGTCACGAATATTGCCCCTCCCCTGTTTTCAAGAACACAGCTAGAGATTAGCATCTGGTCTGTTCATTGCAGCTGAGGCACTTTCAGAACTCCCTCTAGAAAAATGCAAGACTGTGATACAAATCCTCTCCCACCCTTATCTCGCTACAAGGCTGTCCATGTCCATGAGCGTGACACCACTCCAGCTTTGAAAGCCAGGTGCAAGCTCTGGAGTAAATTCTCATGCTGCACCCAAAAGCAACGGCAGTCTGGCTGCAGGAAAGGCCTTAGGCACCATTCAATGACAATTTGAGGTTGAGAATTGCTCTTTAAAAGAGAAAAAATGAAGTCTGCATTCACAGCACTCTGGCTGCACCCGGCCTTTTCTTTCTGAAGCCCAGCGGGATGCTGCGTAATGCCCTTGCCAAATTAGTGGCTTCAGAAAAGCAACAAGAGCAACAGAGAGGTGGTGACACCAATTGCAAATAGGCTGGAGTGACACAGTCTAGGACCAGAGCCCAGCTGGCACATTCAGGCAGGTGACAGCAGGTCCCAGAGAGGCTGCATGTGGCCACTGCAAACAGCTCGGTCTAGCAGGTACAGAGCTGCTGGAACGGGGGCAGACAGACACATCCAGCAGCATTGCAAAATGTCTGCAAATTTTTTGCGGCTTTATCTATTAACCCTGGGAGTGAAAAACATTAGCTGGTACACAAACAACCCAGAAAATAGCAGAGTGATTTAAAAAATATTAGTAATTAAGAAAAAGGTTAAAAAATAAAATGAACTCAAACTTCAGTTCAGATAAAATCCTGGCTATTTTGATTAGGATGAGATGATTTTGACCCATGGACTCCTAGTGTCAGCAGAGGCAGGGGTATAATTTTCATTTCCCACAGCAGAAATCACAAACACTCCAGAATCTGTCACACCAGACTGCAGAAGTGTGCAGTGAAACCTGATGCCATGCAGCCAGCTGAGGCCTGGAGCCATCCTAAACTCTCTCCAGCCAAAAGGTAAAGCTTCCAGCCCCGAAACAAGGGGATGAGCATTTCAGCTCCTCTTCCAGATCCACTTGCCAAACCAGCCTCTAGGCAGGGTTCCTCTAGCATATTGATTTAGTTAATCCACTTGTTTTTCTGCAGAATGTTTATCTACACATTTATTTGATATCCTCTGTTCCTGTGTTTGTTTGTATCTTTTAAAATTTACTCTCTTCTCATAGCATGTTTATCTTTATATTGGCTCGTGCCTCCCCAAACCTATGAACCGTGGTATCCCAGCGGCCATCAGGCTTCTTGTTGCCTTAGTCGCGAGTACTAGAGGAAACACTGAACTGATGTTTAATTTCAGTGTGCTCCCCCAGTAGCCAGCCCTGCGAACTCCGGTCTTCTGAGGACTGTGGGGTCTGATGCTGATGTACAGACCAGGCTGTCAAATGGACACACCCAGTACTGAGGGCATCAGGCCACCTTTGAGACAAGCCTTCCCACCAAAGCCCACTTAAGAGTTTGCAGGCCCAGAGCACTGAACACGCCCAAGGGTCAGTGCAGAGTAAGGAAGCCTGAGGTGAAATAATTGCAGCTGCACTCAATGCTCACACTTTATGAGACAGCACAAAACACAAGAAGAAGAGACAGAATACAGGAACCAGATACCTTTGTGTCTACTATTAGATTACATCTGTCTTGAGAGAAATCAGTCTTTCTAGCTTGCTCTCTCTGTAGTATTGCTCAAGCACTCACCCAGGGCAGCTGCTGTGCAGTGTGCAATCATGAAGCCTGAGTTCAGACCTCCTTCAGTGACTAAAAATGCAGGCAGTTCGCTGAGTGAGGGGTTGCAGAGCCTCTCAATTCTTCTTTCACTAATTGCAGCGAGTTCATGCACACCAATTGCCAAATAGTCCAGAGCCTACAAAAGAAGATCTCATTAAACCAGATGAGAGAAACAAACAAGCAAAAAAACCAAAACAGGCACAAAGTTTTTTTTCCTTTCTTCAAATGCTGAATTACCTTTGCAGGATATTCACCATGAAAATTTCCTCCAGAAATGGTCTCTTCTCTTTCAGCAAACACCATCTTTAAGGAGAAGTTAAGGCACACACAAGTGAAATACAGTTTACATGAGAGATACCTGCCAGTAATGGGAATAGCTTAACTGAAGGAGTATCTGTGCCAATAGGCTTTTATTTGCAAGCACTTTATATTGCATCCACACTTCCACTTTTCAGGAAATGAAGATCCAATCTCAAACTTGGAGATACAATTTTGACATGTATTTTTTCAAATAAGCTACATAAAGGGAGATCTTTGATTGAGCATGCAAAGAAACCTATCTGTTCAGATCCAAGTATAGATTTTCAGTTCCTTGATAGATTCTCTCCATGTCAGTTACAATTTTGGACAGATTAGAAGCAATAATGCTTATCAGCAATTGATACGATGCTATGTACAGCATCATTACAGTGCTGACAGAAATCCTCCAATGCAGCCATAGGGAAAGGAAGAGAGGTTGCTGTTGCAAACAATGGCAGTTATTGACCAAAGCCAGTTATGACTTTTTTGCCTCCTGTACAGGTAATTATACAGAAGAAAAGAATAAAAAAGGCCAAGCAGAATTTTACATAGTAATAAAGTAATCAAAAAGATACAGGGTTGTCCGTGGCACTGTTGATTTCTGTTGTTATTATGTCCTTCACAAAAGCAATTGTATCATTTACAATTCCATGGACCTAGAACAAAAGACATTAGTGCTTGAGCTTAGTATCTGCACTTAGTTCATCTTCAGGATGCTGACTGAGCTGCAGGGACCCTCTTTCCCATCATCCCACTTGACTTTCAGACATGGAAGAAGGTCTTGGATTTGTTTTAACATGAGGAGCATCGCTGCCAATCCTAGACACTTGAAAGATGATATTCACTGTTATTATGGCAGTTTTGCCAGAAGAGTAATCTGAATATGACATTCTTTACTTGTTTGGGTTGGTTTACCTAAATGGAAGATACTCATTCAGTGGCAGAAATGTTATGAGGGAAGAAGTAGCCTTACAAAGACTCACAGAAAACAAAACCTCTTATTAATTAATTGACTTCCATTAATTCCACTGATTTAATAGCTTTGCTCCTGTTAAAACACACACGATTGAGTTCTTCCAGTATGTTTGAGATACTACACTTTTTTGGCTTTTGGAAACACCCAGTTCATGTTCTCAACACCAATGCAGAAGAAAATCCCTACAAAATCTGCAAGCATGGAAACCAGCACTTTCCCTCTGCTTCTGACCCCTGGCCTCTTCCAGGTCTGAACACAGCTATGTTAGATGCTGCCTGATGGGTGCATGCACACGATCAACAAACTACATGTCTCCATTAATATTACTTTGAAGTGAAGAAGAAGCAAAATAAAGCCACTTCCTCTAACAGAGTCAGACAGCACATAACTTACAGTATTTCTGAGGTGGAAACTTCACCATCATGTATCTATTGTTATAGAAGGATATAAAAGCCAGTTTTTACCTGAGGGCAGCAGCGCATTGTGTACGCGTCCTGAACTCGGTCACAGAATCTATGGCTCTCTAGAAGAAACAAGGGGGGCAAAACCCAAATATTCCTTACACAAAAGCATTGTGTCCTGTTGAAGGACCCAGCCTGTCCTGGTAACCTGAGAGGGTGAAGGTTAAGATTGTTCACCTGCTATTTCTGATGGATGATGGTCAGAATCTAGAAGGGACCTGAATCGAAAGGCCACTTCAGCCTGCCCTCGATGTGGGCGCACTGCATGGATATCTAGTAAGAAAAGTTAGACTGTTAGGCTTTGCCTCTCTTGTCAGGAGCTGTTCAGCAAACAGACAGGGAAGGCCCAATACCCACCAGTGTCAAAGGCCCTCGTTGTACCCTTCAGGACTTCGAGTGTAAGGGCAGCGATGATGTCAGCTTGCCTCGCTATAGCCCCCGCTCTTTCAACTGCCTCACAGCCCAGCGAGGTGATCATTTGTGTCCCGTTGATGAGGGCCAGACCCTTCAAAGGGAGAGCAGATGTTAAGCAAACTCATTGCAGCTATTCCACACACTGACAATTCCCTGTATCTGTGACAATTCTTCTCACATGAAGGAGTTAAAGACCTTTGCCTAGCTTCTTGGACCATCCTGAAATCATAAAATGTGCAGCTTGACTAAGCATTTTTGCTACGTAAAGTGTCAATGCTCATGACCCCACTAAGTCACAGCAGACACCCTTGGAGCACCAGTAGTTCCAAGCAAGTCAGATACCTGCTTCAAGTCAGTCATCTGACCTCCTATTATGGCCAAAGGACAGATAGGTACCTTGAAGGTGCCTCTTAGAAGCTGTTTCAGGATGACATAAAGTGCTTTCTGAAGGGGCCTGTCTGTCTCCACTGACCACAGAGCCAATCTGAACACCAAGCTTGGGTCTGACATTTCAGGTCAAGTAGGGTGACACTAGGACAGGTGAATCCCACTCCTGACAACACCCCATCAATATCCTTCTGAAGCTTGATTTAAAATTATTAATTCATTTAATGCTTTTTTTGTACATATAAAGCAAACAGTGATTGACTGTGCTTGTTTTCATCAGCTGACATCATTATACTTTATTACCTCTTTAGGTTTCAAGGTAATTGGTTTCAGTCCATGGGCTTCTAGGACCTGCGAAGGAGTGTAATGCCAAGGTAATTAATGAAAAATACTTTTCAGTAACTAAGCCATTAAAACTTAAATGTTTCCATGAACAGAAATATAACATATTTCTTAAGTAATGGGAGAAAAAGAGCTTTATATCACAAACATGTAACATATTATTTTCTGCTGGGCTAAATAAAGGGCCTTCAAACTAGCACCTCATTTCCTAGTGCCAGTACAAGAAGGTAGCAGGAGCACTGAAGCAAGATACTGTCACAGCCCATTAACACCTACCATGTTCTAGATGATGGGAGAGGGCAATAGGAAAGAAGGCTGGAAACCTCTTGGGAAGGCTATTCTGCCTACACCCTGCCTCATAGCATTTTGGCTTGGCATAAATTATTCCTTTTTAAATGATCCCCTAATCCTTTCTGACAGAAGGAGTCTTATCCAGTTTATTCTGTACATCTCCATTCTATTGGGCAATTGCTTTTGTGCGAAATGGAGAAACAGCACAACCTATTTCTGATTTAATCCTCTCACCCTCTCCAGTGGAAGAGGTAACGCATCTCAGAAGTGTACAGCTGTAACTTCTGGTCTTGAAGGTCCAGGACACATTGGTCTGCATCCTCCCTACTCCTCTCCCTGTGTAGTCCTCAATCCTTCTCCAGTCTATAGTGATGTACACCTATCAATCCATGCCCAAGTCTGCTATTCAAATATTCATGGATAGGAGTGATGGGTGTAGCAGAACAAACTACCATGAAAGACTTTGGAGGGGCTGGACCTGGAGATACTCAACACAAGATCAATCTGTTGATGTGTTAGTGACAGAATAACAATTGATTAAAACCTAATTCCATTGTAACATTTCCATCTTGTGAAGGAGAATGTTATAAAGGCTCCTTGTAACTCTACTTAGTTTATCAAAAATAAAATATCCAAACTTGTGTATTTACTTAAAGCACTTATAAAATCAGTAGAAATTTTACTGCGAAGATCCTGCCTCCAATAAATCTCCAGGTACTCTCAGCATTTGAGAGGTGATCTTGGATTTGTTAGAAAAGCATTGATGCTCATGGAGCTGAAGATACAGTAATAATTCTTTCATAGTTGGTATCATATCCTAACCCTTTCTCCAGTTCATAAATGATGTCACTGTGCTATCTGGTATTGAAATACTATGGCATGATATTTCTTTAGGGCTCAATAACATGCTGCTTATTTATGTCTCTTCCAGTGACATGTGGGTCAGTTACTGCATTCTCCATGGACCCACCTCCCTCATATTAGAGGATGAGTAGCTAAAGGCAACCTAGTCCCAGCTCAAACTGGTATAGAAAATCCAAAGAATTTTACATGTTATTAATCTGAGCAAAAGCTCTCTCTCAAAGCTACATGCAATTTGAAAAATGAGTCAACAAGCAGAAAAAAACCCAAACAATCAGCTGCACGAATCTTACATATTTAGCATCAGCCCAGCCACTCTTCGGGGACCACATCTTTCCCTCTCCAATTAATCCCAGAGCAAGATGAGAGAGGGGGGCCAAGTCTCCGCTGGCTCCAACTGTCCCTTTCTCTGGGATATAAGGAAGGCAGGATGCTAGAAAGAAAACAAAATCACTCATTTTAGAGCCTTCCCTTGATACACTCCTTGGAAAACAGAGAAGCCAGCTCGTAAGTGTGGTCACAGTAACATCCTGCAATCACGGACAATGTCACCAACACGACTACTCTTGTTGCAGCCTGGGGGACACAGCCCAGGGTGATTGAACCTACAGCAAGGCAGCTACCACACTTCTCGTCTCAGCTCTCCATCACAGGGTGACCACCTGGCGTGGACAAAGCTATCTCCTAATTTCTTACTCCACTGAACACTGGGCTATTCTTAGAAACCATCTTTGAGTCCTCTTCTCCCCATCCTACTCCTCTGGGCACTGAAATGTGGAAATGAAGAAATGGAGCCTGGGAAACATCAGAAGAAGCAAGGAGGGAACTCCTCTGTTCCTCTTCTTTTGCAGAGCTAAACACTGAATTGCAGCTCCTTCACACGCTGCAGGAAGAGGAGGAGGAGGAGGGTGTTACAGAGCGCTGCACAAAGGTACTATTTTTGGGGCTCACATGAATGAACATGGCTCTTTTCTCATACACGTGGTCTGTGGTCTCAGAACAATCTTCCCAATCTACAGTTTAGGAAAAGAAGAGAAGGATAGTTGATCCTAACACTGACGTGAGAGAGAAGGTTCTCTTTGCTTGGCAGGCCCTACCAGAGTGGTGGGGCCATCAGTGGTCATCAGCTAATGAACATCAGCCACGGCTTTGGGTTCTCTGCCGCAGCACCCAGCAAAGGAGGGAAGGCCACCCAGCTGGAACTGCTGTGGCAGCTGTGGCCATGTGAGCTGCTGACTGGCCATGGGCTTCTGTGTGGCTGCCTTGTAGCCCTTGTGTACAAACACCTCTGTAGGTCTCAGGGGGTCTGCTCCCAAAACCAGGCGGCGCTTAAGTGGGTCTGCTTCGCAAACACCAACACATGCAGTGTTCTGTATGGTAATAGCCTCCTCGCCCCATAATCCCTGTATTCCTAAAGATGGTGGCACACACAATACCACCTGACAGGACAGAAGAGAGAGAAGACAGAGGACAGAGACTTGAGCCTTTGTAAAAAAGCTTGCCCAGAGTCATGCTCTTAGTCAAGCTTAGTCTTGCACTAATTATCTGACCTTTCAGAGGCTCATTTCCCAAATTTCTGCCTGTTGCATCTCTCTCTCTCAGCCTTTCCAGTCAGTTAAGCTCATACCCCATGTCCTTCAACAGAGCAATGGTCTCCAGTTGTGAGCTTGTCCAGCCAGGCTCTAGCCCTGATCTCTCACAACTACCAAGTTGAAAGATCAACATCTGTAGCTTGACCCACTGAGCTACACCCTTTAAAAAAACAGTTAAAAGGAAAAACAAAAGAGAAAGGAAGATTTTCTTTAAACACCTTTTTACCATTAAATGCTTTAATAACTTGATCGAGGGTTTCTAGGGATATTCCACTGTATCCTTTGGCTAGGACATTGATTCTCAGTGCCAACAGCATGCGAGATCTCTCTGGGGTCAAAGGTTTCCCCACACCTGAAAGAGGAATGGAACTCACTCAGTTACTCACCCGCTACCAACAAGGGCAGAAAAGGGAAACACCAAGCAGTCTCTCATTACCTGCAGAATGTGAACGAACCAAGTTCACTTGAAGCTCCCTACAGGAAAAAAAAAAAAAAAAAGTTAAACCTCAAAAAAATTCTCATCAGGTTTTATTTTGCACAAAACAGAAGGAATTCCTGAAGCAGCTCTCTCATTTAACCCCAGACTATACAACTACAAAAGAGCTCCCTCTTCTTCCTTTCCTGAGAAGAAAGGACAGAGAAGGCTGCACACACAACATACCTCAGATTACTGTTTGGGATGACAGTCCTGGCAAACTTTCCAAAACCCGTGGTGATTCCATAAACGACTGCAAGAAATGTACAGTGCTGGTTAAGGAGGGAACCTGATGAAGTCTTCTAAACAATTAATAGTTAAAAGCAAAAATATTTACCTGTCTGTTCCTTTACAATCCTTTCAATCACTTCTCGTGATTGTTTGACTTTAGCTTCAGCTTCGGGTGTGAGCTAAAACATAAGTAGTTTAAATGTTAGCTTATTTGTCGTTATTTAGTTGTCGAAAAAAAACCACGTACTTTTTTTAGCTGCATTTGTTCAAAATTTTTACCTTTATCTTGTAGAGTCCCTTTCCTAAATTGACCAAGTCCTCCGTTGTTAAGCTGTTGCCATCTAAAGAAATATACTACACCAAAGAACCACCTTTTAGTTTGGGATATGCATACATATAATGTTGCTTAATAATCAGTATAAATAAAAAATACAGTCAAAAGTCAGCAATGACAGGAGGCTTCTTCATGCTTATGAATAAGACAGGAACCCGGGTAACAAAAACATAAAAAGCACATTACAGTTTAGTTCCCTAGACCCAGCCAGTCTAAGAGCTCCTGCTTCTGTGAATGCTGCACTGGCTGAACTCTCAGCATTTTCTGGTGAGTAGCAGGATTTGTTACCGAGTTGTAAAATCATTGGTTATTCCTACCTGTTCTGGTTCTTGGTATTTGCTGTATCTGAAAATTTTGTAAAGGAAAATGGGCAGACAGGATTTCACAGGTAGTGAGCACTCAGTTACAGATGGCAATGTTTTAAGACTGAAGGAACTCTAAAAAAACCAGGCAATCTAGAAAATTCTAAATCTGTAATTGTAAAAACTTCACAAAGCACTCAAAAAGGATACAAATGAACTCCTTCTGGTTGAGATGGTATGAAATCTGGAGACATTATATCTCCTTCTATAACTAGAAGAAATATGCAGAATAAACACATACAGGATTAAATTGCATTCTTCATATAAGTTAATTTGTTATTTATTACAATTCACAGCAGTAAGAATTCTCATTTCCAGTTATCATCCCTGAACCTACTTGTTCACTTCTGGGAATATAACAAGGAAGTATGCATTTATTTAAGGTATTCCAAAGGCAAAAGCAGAACAGCTTACACTATATTTGACAGCAGATATAGAAGATGCATAAGGAAACCTGTACCTTCTAACTTTTATGTAGTTCTGTTCCTAAAAATTAAATATTCTTAAATTATTGGGCATTTTCCCATAAAAACTGTAGACAATCTCTCAGGTGCAATTTTATATTAATCTAGATAAAGCCACAGTTTGCTGACTCAGATGACAATACAGTCTGCCATGCAATTCTTAAGGTTTTGCTTACCAACTTCAACAAATTCATTGTCCTCTAGAGCATCCCCCACCGTATCATCAAGATCCAGCAAGCCAAGTCCCTTGCACCTTCGAATGTAAAACTTTACTTCTTCCACTGAGGCAAATCCCCCATTGTCAGGTTTGTTTTTCATGTACCGTCTCACAGCTTCCTTTCCCAGCCACTCAATGGTGTTCATGGAGTTTAGGCATGGCACTGCCAGCCATTCTCCTCGGACATGCACCGTGTATCTCGGCATGCTTTCTCTCCAAAAATTGTTCCTTGACCAAGAAGGGCTGCAGCAAGCAGCAGCCTCACATTTACCATGCAATGGCCTGAAGAGCTGTGCCTATCTGGAGCCCAGTGTTGCAATCAGATAGAGGCAGAAATCCACCCTCAAAATCCTCACCTTTGTAAATAAACGAGATCAACGTGTTTGGCTGACTTCGTCCAATCAAACCAAACCTAGGGAACACACCCTTTTCACAGAAAGGCACACACCCACCAGCTATTGCCACAGGAATTTTATTCCAAAGATCACATCAGGAATATAGAAATGAAAATCCAGCAGCTGAAGCTTATATAGCAGGAATAGATAAATCAGACTAAGATGCAGTGCAACTGTTCTAAAAATGTAAGGGTTTAACAAGAGCTAATAGCTATCACCTGGCAGTAAATCACACTAACAAAAACCTCCACGAGGGCTGCAAGAGAGGCACCTTGGGAATATGGGTTGCTCACGGCTGTTAGGACCAAAAGAAGATTGTATTATAGTTTTACATTTCTATCCAGAGCAGGATAAAAGCAGGCAGCAGAGGCAGCAAGCCTGCTTTGATTGGTCCCATGGAAAAGTTTGAAAACTTAATTTTTTTATTGTAGGTAAGGAAAAGCTTAATTAATTTCTATAAACTTTTCCCTTATGCTCTGGAAGATGTTACTAGAACGGGTATCAACAAATACTAGGCCACAGCTGCACACCAGCAAGCTCTGTGCTGCTATGTCATGCTTTTTTGCAGGCAGAAGATGCAGAGGAAAAGATGTGGAGATACCTGTTAAGATGGTGCCAAAAAAAAGTTTAGCAATAACCATGTACACACAGAATCTGAAAATACCTGTTTTTTAAAGGCAAAACAGCAACACCACTCACAGTCCATGCTACCCACACCAGTGTCCCCAGATAAAGGGACTACCTAGGGTTTAATTATTGTAGGGAATGTTGGGACCCATCGGTGGGAGACACTGTCCAGCAGAGCCACCTAGAATCATGCTAGAGAAAGCCGTGCCTGACAACATTTTCTTTTTTCTGACTCTGACACCAAGAAACCAGGATTATCTGGCAGCATGAACTCTAAATACCAAAGCACTATGATACATGGGCTTTTACAGCAAAATGCAACTTACCCCAACACTAGTGACATAAGGCCTTTATAAACAAAGGACAGTTTTCATTGCAATCTGATAGCTCAAACCAGAGCCTGTTAACATCAGATATCCCTTCCTCTGAGCAGAGCTCATGCTCACATATACAGCTGGGGGAAGAAGGAGGAAGCAGGGGGACATTTGGAGTGATGGCACTTGTCTCCCCATGTAACCCTGCTCTCCTGGAGATGGCTGAACATCTGCTTGCCCATGGGAAGCAGTGAGTGAATTCCTTGTTTGGCTTCACTTGCATGCGCAGCTTTTGCTTTATTTGTTAAACTGTCTCTCTTCATCTCAACCCATGGGTTTTCTTACTTTTACTCTTCCAATTCTCTCCCCCATCCCATAGGGCGAGTAAGTGAGCAGCTGCGTGGGGATTAGTCACCGCCTGGGTTTAAAACTACAAGTTGAAAGCTTATACGGATTAAAACTCAGAAATAAATCAGCTGACAGGCTCTCCCCTCTCATCCTAAGTGCTAGTACTAAACCAAGCCTTTTGCCATGACTTATATTGCCACCCTCTTCCCCTAAACCAGCACTTTTTGGTTTTGTCACTCCTTGATATGGGGTTATCCCTACGTCAACAGATTTAATTTACGCAAACTGATCATGTCCAGGAAAAGCAGTTGTCAAACTCACTGCAAAACCCAACCTGGAGATGGCAGCATTCACCACAGCATCATCTAAACCATCGGCTTGACCTGCTTGACAAATACAGGAAAAATAGCTCTCCCATTGTTTTTAAACTTATCTCTAAGTTGTTATATTAGCATAAGGGGTAGTGCCCAGAACTGGTTAAAAAATGCAAATATTAAAAAAATCAAATGGGTAAGGAAAGACTTGGGCTTTAGCCCCCCACTCCAATAATAAGTTTTGAAAATATATAGTGGGTTGAAAAACCATTTCGGTCTTCACTGTCCCCTGGGACTCATAATAAAAATTTCTCCCACAACAAAGAAGAATAAATAAAACAAAACTATTAAATCAAAACTTTTTGTACAGATCAATACACAGACAAGTAGGGAATGAAAAGATTTATTTTTAGATACTTGAAATTTCAACCACTGTGCTATGGAAAAGAATGTTGTGCACAAGGAGCCATACCATCCACCAATTAATTTTCCATGTTTTTCAATTCTATCACTGACAAATGGTCACGTCTCAGAACAGTTTTTGTGTATTCTAAAAATTGCTTGTAACAAAAACATTCTCTCAATTCCAGAGATGTAGCAATTTTGCTGCTTTAGTTGGAAATGCAAAATAGAAAGCACTGAACTTGATTTGGAAAATTAATTTTAAGTTACATTACTACCAAAGCAGCAGAGCATTTTATGACAAAATAAGCACGCATATCAACAGTTTGGGCAATCAGTTTCTTCTTTCAGCAACATGAAAATCTCAAAGAAATCAGTACATTTGTTACTGGTCCTGCTTCAAGTCTTTGCCCACGAGCATTGAAGTGACGGGGTGCATAGAGGCTCTATGCTCCAGAAATGTCTTGACAGCCAGATTCTGACTCTTGTCAAAACTGTAAAGGTCCCTGTAAAACAAGGAGTAGGGGGAGGCACCATTACAAAAATCCAGGAAAATAATACAACGGGGATTTCCCCAAAGTTTTTCCTCCAAAGCCTTGCCTTAAGGTGCATACTGGGACTAAGCTTTCTTCTATGCAAAAAAACATCAGCAAGTGGAAAGTGCCTCTGAAGATAAGCTTGTTCACAGTATACAGAGAATTCTGTATTATACCACTTCAACATGTACCATAAATGCATTTCAAGTATTATACATTCCATTATACTAGAAATACCAACAGCATGAGCTCCTGCAATTTGGAGATTACTTTTACCTGAACAACGGTCGAGTAAACTTCATCCTGCCCTGATGTGTTGCCATTTTTAGAGCCAGAGGAATAGCTTCTTCCCACTTGGACCGGATACAGAGGCGCAGCCATCTGGAGGTGGAAGAAAAAATGTGCACTTCCAATTTCATTTGTGGTAGTGTGGTGGTGGGTTATCTAACGATTCTGTTCCCATAAATGCTTTGGGCACTGCTGTGTCATCATGGGAATGAGATTCCAGCTAAGTTCAACATAAAATACTTAAGTGTTTGACTAGCACGTAACAAACATCAATTTTTTTGTAAAACAGGAAAAGATTGCAGTTCCTCCAGAATGGAGGATTATTCTCTGCAGCTATGCATTTTTTTATACTACAATAGTGTCCAGTTGCATCACTCAGAACTGAATTATACAGAACTTCTCCCACTTGACCAATGGGTAAAACAACCAACCAACCAACCAACCAACCAAATGAAATGTCACCAGCTACTGGCATGTGCTTGTTTTGTTTTAAAAAGAAATTTATCTTGTTACAAGAAGTACAAACTATGCAATATGTTTAAAATACTTTGTTATCAGGTCATCAGGTTCCTTTGCTAGCATGCCAGATGAAAATAAAGAACACCTAACCCACTGCCCACTGAGTTTTCTACTAGACTGTATTTGCCCAATTCATAAATAACAGGATACCACTCTGGTAAGCGTGATGCTTGCACATGCATTTACAAAACCACAACAACAAAAACCCCAAACCCAAACCCTGTACCAGTTCTGTAAAACAGGATGTCTCAGATGAAGCAAGACACCTTGTTTTATGAAAGTATTTAAGATTTGAAAAGTGCCCGTACTAGAACAAACCTGAATCTTATTTCAGAGTTGTTTATAGCATTGAAATCATATACTTCCTGCATGCGTTGGACATGTGACAATGGAAGAGGTGCCTGAAAAAGAAATGACACAGTTAAAATAAGCCAGAGGAAGACTTCAAGCCAGACACTTCAAATATAAACAGAGTAGTTCAAGAAGATTGACGCTACAAAGAAATTGAAGTCTTATCATGACAAATATTTTATTTGTTCCTTTCATCTTTTCATAGTGTATGCGAAGGGGCAAGGAATAAATATCACCTAATGCCCACATTCAGTACTATCGAAACATTCAAAACAAAGTATTTTTGTTCAATTTTATTTATAGCTTATTTGCTATAACATCCAATACAGATGCATTCAAGCACCTCATGGTTTTGTTTGTAGCTTTCAATCCAAAATACTCTGTTGCTCATTAGCTGAAGAGCCAGACATAGTAAGGGAGGTAAAGGTTGAAGGTTTCAATAACTACATATGGTGAGAGCAGATTAATTTAGCAAAACTTAAAAGAGTAACTTAATTTCAAAGCACATTGTGACACCAGAATCAAGTCATCCCAGGTGTGCATTTACCTCCAGAAGCAACAGTGCCAGGAACTCAATTAACTGATGAGATGACATTTCCTTCAGGTCTGCTGAGCTGAATGAGCCCAAATCACCTTCTTTTGCCTAAAAGAGAACATTTACTTAATTTTAAATCAATATTTCAAAGTACAATCAGGTGTAATTTTCTGTTTTGACATCCACACTTACTGTTGAGCAATTTCACATAAAGAAGATACTGATTTGTATCTGTGCAGAATGTTACAATAAGGGGGAGGGAGGGACTTAAGCTGCTGTCTGATGTTTGTATTCTTCGCTTATTTTCTCTCCAATGATCTTTTTATCTCCACTGTCTTTCTGTTAGTTAAGTGAAAAATCAAATACTTCTTTTATAAAAAGTAACATTAAGAAGAAGAAAGTTAAAAGATAGCATGCAAGTACAGTGAAAAGCCACAGAGGCAACAAAAGGAAGCTATGCTGAATTCTCTATTAGTTGTATGACTTCTATGCTTAAAACTAGGAGAAAATTATGTGGTCTTAATTAATATAATTTATATACCAGTTTTTGATGGGAAATACATACTAACTCCAGTATACCATAGGGGAACTACTGCTAATACAATATAATCAGTAATGTAGAGGTACCTTGGCACTTGTTTTTAAATCAAGTCATATCAGGGTTTCAAAAAGAAACCCTGATATTTTCTGTTTGGTTACTACACATGTATAACAAGAAGCTGACTCTGTGCCTTGTTAAAATATGGACTGCACTTCACAGATAGAAGTCACAGCTAATCCCCAGACTCTATGATGAAGGTCTAGTCTAGGAAATGCAAAATCCCTGGCAGCCACACTATGGCTATAAATACACACACTCTCAGCAAATGAGAGATTTCAGGAAAGAATAGCTCACTTTGTGTAACAGAGAATTAGCTTTTCAAGATAGAATCACCTCAGCTTTCTTTAACCACTCACTTGTATCCATCTTTGGCTCAAGGCAACACAAGCATTTGATAGTGTCATATCATACCTGTCAAATATTAAAAACAAAGGTTCATATAGTGAAATAATCACAGAATAAAAGACTGAAAATGTTAGCAGTGACTATTTTTACTCCTATATACACTTATATAGTACTAAGGCATTTTCGAATAAAACATTTATAAGAAGACTTTCACCCTTTTTACAGACTGCTTCATGACTGGAAAATCACATGCAATCTGGAGAAGGAAAAGATGAACTACAGAAGAATGCAGCTTACGTAGGCTTCACTGGTGGCATTCCTGGAGCATGAAACCACGAGTTCCAGTCAACTTTATCAAGAACATCTACCTACAAAGCAACACAAAACATTATTAAATTTTAAACATGATTTTAGGATTTTTTTTTTTTAAGAAAATGAAATCCAGTTTCAATCTTTTTATTTGTTTTGATAACATTCCTCCAATTACCCTGAAGAATCCTACACAGATTACTTCAAAACAAAGCATTCTCCTCTAAGGAAAGAAAAAAAAAAGCCATCATAATGCAAACCCATCTTCATAAGATGCCAGATTACATCATATTAAGTTCTTGAAATAAAGAAAAGAAATATAAAGAATTGGTCTTTAAATAAGTTCTGACCTAAGTCATAATTTAACATAATTAAAAGATTTGAAGCAATCACTTTTAAATACTACCCAACCTTATCCTTGAAGTAGGAGTACAAGAAATTCTTCCAGTCCTCCGTTACGATGCTCTTATAAGCAAACTGCTGAACATAAGCCTTCAAGAAGCCAATGAAGACATCTAACAGTTAAAAAAGAAAATGTTTTAGTGTTTGAAATTAAGGTGGAAAACAAAAACGTATAAAATCTGACTAACGCTTACCTGGGCCTCCAAGGAGTTGTTCAAGGTAAAAAAGCAAAGCAAAGCCTTTCTCATATGGCACAGATGAATAGGCAACATCAGGATCTACTTCATCCAGATTAATGACGAGGTTAGTTACAGGATTTTTATCTCCAAGAGTATTTATCTGTGTCAAAGACACAAGAAGACGTATTAATCAAGTAAAACTAGCAGTCCTGCAGATCTGTACCAATTCTATTTATAAAGGTATAAGCCATGCAAAACTGAGACAGCTTCATTTCAAAGCATTCTCCTTCTTTTTCCTGAAGTTCTGAATCTGCACAAACCTTAGTTTACTAAAATTCAGAATCAACCACCCTGTTCTCCAGCTGTCTCAAAGCAATTAATTACTATCATGCCTGTCATAACCATGAGCACCTATTAGTCTAGCTGTATTTAACCTTTTATTAACAAACTATTTGAACTACATCATTAAGCCTTTGAATTTAAAACCTCTGTTGACAGAGGGAGAAGTGCCAGGAAAACTTCAGAACTTCCGCTCTGGATATGAGGAGAACAGACTTCAGGCTGCTCAAGGAACTAGTAAGATATCACAGACTAGGAATCTAAAAACTAAAGTTTGACTATGCTACCAAAACACAAAACTAAACGACCCTCTTAGACAGTAAGAAATCAGTTGCTTGCATGAGGCACTGGAAATTCTGTTGGTCATGGCTGCAGATAATTTTGATAAGCTTTCAGCTGCTCACCAGTATGCTAACGGTAATACTGCAATTTAGCCATACCCAGAAAACCAAAAGAGGCTGTAAAGATGTTCATCCTTACAGAAAAGCTTAAAACAATCCAAAAAGCTTTATCTAATCTGTATATATTAAGCTATTACCTTGGGTAGCAATCAAACACCTTGGAATCAAAGTTGTTCATCCTCTAATAAGAAAGTGTTAGGAAAGCTGACTAGACAAACTTGATTTGTGGGAAACACGTATTATAACTTTAAAACTATTTACCGTATTCTGCAGCTCTCGCCAACCTCCTAGGGCCTGAAAGTGCCTGAACTGCTCACCGAACAACCGACCACCAATCCTGCGTTCCAGGTATACAGTATGACCCTCATTCAGCCTGGAAAGACATTGAGGAAGTCAGCACTGGTAGAATGGCACAATGAATTTAGTCAGTCTCTTTCCAGAGTAAATTTAAAATACTATTTGCATTGCATTGAACATTATACCCACCAAAAATGCTCCCATGTTTTGTTGGTTACCAAGTTTCCTGTCCAGCTATGAGAAATTTCATGAGCAATAACCTAAAACACAAAAAACAGATCTACCATTTAGACTCCTCTGGAAAAAAAACATCAAATCCCAACAGAAAGAATAAAATGCTGATTAGATCTCATTTACTACATTATGTTCACAAAGCCAGTTAGCATTCACAGTTATGTAGACCTATCCATATAAATTTTAAGCAGAGGACCAACACTACCCCAGCTGACAGAAACAGTTTTCCATGTCCAGCCTGCAAGCCATAGAGCTACACTGATCAACAAAAACAATTCCTCTGGTAGCTTGGTGTAGGTGACTTGTTTATGAAATCACATTTCAGAATACAGAATACCAAGTGATGGACTAGTACTGCTTTCCCATCTAAGCAACCTCTGCAGTGGGAAAGCTCATATGATGCATGATACATTAAAAAGTATCCATGTCAAATATTTCAGTATTCTTGGTTTAAGACAATCTTTTTTGTTTTAATTTAGCAGTACATCAGTCTAGTAGAAAAACACAGACAATAAAACTGCATTCAGAGTACTCAACTTTGCAGGAAAAAAAAAGAATTTACTCCAAGTTGTAGTCACTATTTCCACTTGGAAGGAAACTGTATATAATATGAGTTATAGTGCATAGGCACACACATAGAAGAAGTTATCTACTAACAATTTCGATTAGGCCAATTCAGTTGTGATTTTTAAACATACCTATACACAGGTGGTGTTGTTTAACAGGACAGGAAAAGAGCTACTGAGCAGTTAACCTCAGTCAGCTCCCTATGTTTACAGGCACCCATGTTACTTCCACCTGTCCATTATACAAAAAGCTATGTCTCCAGTTCTATAGAGTCTACTTAAAACTAATGCTCACTTTTGTAGGACTTCTTGAGTTACTGCCTTAACTTTTAATTTCCCCAATGAAAAGAGACCAAGTTTTCAGGTATATATTATGAAGGAATTAAGATACAACTTCAAGTTGTGTTCTACTTGAAGAGATGAACCTATTTTTGACTTACATTTGATAGAGATCGATCACCTGCCTAAAAAGAAAAGGGAAAGACAAGTTAGTTGTCAGTTCAAGTCAACCTCAAAGTAGACCACTTTATGCAGTTTCTTGTATGATTCCTATCTCCAAAGGAGGCAGGAACATTTACGGTCTTTCTAGGAAGAAGACTATATCAATTTGTGCATTAATATCCAACACCTGATTGATAAGCAAGCCCTAAGGAAAAGCTGACTTTTATCACTGCTATACTTACCAGTAGTGTTGGAGTTACAAAAGTAAGACAAGGATTCTCCATACCACCATAAGGAAAAGAAGGTGGTAAGACTAACAAATCATACTGGCCCCACACATAAGGTCCTGCCAAATCTTCTGCTGTTTTCAGCATAGCTTCAGCCTGAAACATGAATTCACATTAGTTTCTAAGATGACTTCTGACTACAAACACTGAACAGACAATAAGCTATTGATGCCATATTTGATTCTCTTTCACCTTGGCAAGTCCCACATGTAAAATAAATATGAGACTGTATCAGCATGTATTTTCAGTACTAAGTTTGTACTGCAATAGAATAGCAGCATTTTGGGGGATGGGAGGTAGAGAAAGAACTAAAGATGAACAAAACACTGAACCTCAGTCTGTTTCTTTTCCAATCCTATGTGAAATAGTTATCTTACAACATTGTTTATTGTTGTTAATTACTCACCTCAGAAAATTCATAGGCCGATTTATCCACTAGTTCCTTTTCAGCCCACACCAGTGTCCTTGGGCCAATCTTTCTGTTGCAAGTAAAAATAAGTGCCAGTAAGACACTATGAACCAGAAATAACTTTATGGGAAACTAATACAGGGAGCATATGTGTAACTCTGCTCTTGAGTAACCCATGTTGCAGAGGAAACTCATTAGAGAATCTTTGTCTGCTTTTCCTCTCCATTGCTCCATTGCTAAAGCCTTAGAAAACAAAACAAACAACACACATGCACTGTTCAGCACAAAAGATTAGGAAGCCACTTAAGAGATTTTTAAATGCTATCAAGCCCTAATATAAAAGCATTCTTGTGGCCTAGATTGTAACCTTGTACCGATGAGAAATGAAGCTGAAGCAATACTTTTCTACCTTTCTTAGGTTATCTGTTACCTAAGGCTTACCTGTTACCTAAGAAAGAAGATCTATTCCCTGTGCTAAATTGTAACCACTAAGGACTTTTTCAGGTCCAAACTCTTTATGCGGTTTCTCTGATTTACAGCAAAAGTAAAAAATTATTCAAGACCAGATCAAGATACATGCAGTTTGATATAAATAAACAGGTTAACTGAACCTCTAAGACCCTTTAAATTCAGAAATAAGACCAAGAAACAAATTTTTTAAAAACTCTGAAGATTTATTACGGTTATTAATATTTATACATCGTACAGATTCACTCACCTACTTTCTAAAGCTCCAACCACTAAAGCAAACAAGTAGCAAGGTATGGGAACCTAGTGGAGAACATGAGAAAAATAAATCTTATTTGTAATGTCAGTTATCAGACTACTGACTCAGAGAACAAAGGTATGTAAATAAAGAAGTTTTCCTCCATAGTTTCCTGCCTTAAAGGCAGGCATTGTTTTTTCAAAAACATTGTTCTTTCTCTCCAGATGATATTCCTTTATCTACAGGATGTACTTGCTTCACAGATGTTTCAGGCAAAACCCACAAAACTGTAAATATCATCTCTGTTTCAAAAAATCTGCATACAAAATTCCTGCTGGTTTGGTTTCTCTTCAAAAGAAAGTAAGTTTTCCATATTCATTTCAGTTCCATTAAATTCTACGGAAGGAGAAGTTAAGAGATACTGCTCAGATAAAGGGCAGTTTTGTCACACAGGAAAATGCAGGAAGAGCTTTAATGAAGTAAACAAGAATATTTATGGATTTAAATACATTAAAGACAAAAGATTCAGGAAATATCCAAATGTATATATTTGATTTCCATGTTTGGAATTAAAATAAACTCTAAATATTTGTTATTTTAATGAAAAAACTCCTGACTGAAGTATCTTTATAGAAAAATGCTTTCTCCAAGTGCTCTGGAAAGAAAAGAGGATAATACAGCCATCCCTGTAAAAATTCCACTTTATCTGACTAAACAATGTTAAATAAGAAAGACTTTAAACTATAATTAGTTGGAGACAAAATTTCAGAAAATTTTATTTCACCATTATCCACAAACCATTTAAATACTGTTTATTAAAACAACCATATCACCATGTGTGTTTTAATTTTACCTATTAGCCCACAGAACACATTCTTGAAAACAACAAAGTCCATTGACTTATGTTATAGACAAGCTATTAAAAGACTATCAATACACCACCACATTTTGATGTCCAATTTGCTATTTTGACATTTTGAAATTCAAATGGGTTGTAAACTCGGTTTTACAGAGGTTGCTCGCCACTACCCTTCTTACCAGCCTGGCTATGCAGGAGCAAAAAGGTAGTTTTAGGCAAGCTCAGCACACATACACATCCAAGAGCTTGATACATTTGCCTTTTTCATCTAAGGAAACAGACTTCTAACATATCAGTGTCATGGTTTTGTATGTCAGATGATGTGCACGTCCTTTTTCATGCATTTATCTTTTTTAATTAAGTATTTTGTGCTTAATGCATTTTTTTGTTTAAAGAAAAAAATATGTTTTCTAAAAAAATAATGGTTTTGTAGATCAGAAAGCATAGTATAATTTCAATTACACTAAATGTTATTTCCAGTACAGGTCCACCATTCTTATCAACAGTGTATTTCTAGATAACATTTACACACAACATAGAAGTCTTCTGTACTAGACTGAGAGTGGCAAACGTTTTGGCTCCACAGAGAGGGCAGAGCACTGCCTACTGATGAGCTCACAGATACAGGAACTGTTTTTTCCCCTCTCTCCCCTCTTGCCTCTCTCAGGTTTCACACAGCAGCCAAATCAAACCCAACAGCTGCTGCAGTTCAGAGTTAGGTTCCCCTCCTCTCCTCCAATCACATCATCCCATCCCTCCTTGCAGTCATTCAGTCTCACCAGCCCAGATCTTAGGTTAATTTTATCTGCTTGTTCAGATAAATGAACTAGGCTCACCAAGAGACCCCATAAACACCAGAACTACAACCCAAAAAACTGTGAGAACAAAAATGCCAGAAGAGTAAATCAAGACTGCTGTTTTATGAGCAGTGGACTCATTAGACTAGCTGCAGCACTTAACAAAACTTCAAGAGAACAGTAATCTTTACTTAGCTGGAGATACTTTCCATAGAAACCAAAGTTTTCACATTCAAAAAAAATTTTAAAAAAATTTGCTGCCAGAATCTGCCTAACATCCAGCTAGAAACTGGTTCCAATGCTGAGTTTTACTGCTTACATCTTGGTGAGCTTAAAATTTGCAGGGTCTGTTTTCCAAAACTTGCTCCCATATTATTTGCATCTGCATTATTTTCCAAGAATCAGTGCAGACAGAAAGAGTTTTGACAGGACTAGTCTTGACTATATGAAACATTTTCAAAACTCGAATTTGGCTTTTCTGGGAATGCCAAAAAAGACCACCAGCACTTACTGGTTGTCTTCTCAGAGCTGGAGTTCCATAATACCTCATATTTCTAAAGTGGCAAAGACCCATCATGAGTCACATGATTCATCAATGACATCAAAAGCGTATCTGAGGCGATTGTGAGCTGCACAGGTCAGGAATAAGACCTTGTGCAGCCATTTCCTAGCCTGAAGCACTTACGTTCTGGCTGAAACGGTAAATCTTGCGAGCACTGTCCTCTGGGTCGGGCGCCTCTCCATCGCGATTAGCGCTCATCAGAGCCACCAGCTCCTTTGGGACGGATATCTGAAAGGGCACCCAACTATGAGCAACGCACCTGGCACTCAGCATTACACTCCATACTACAAGCAGTTGATAACAAAGAGTAGCCCAGATTTGCTCTGTTGTTAAAGTCATCTCTGCCAAGTAGAACAAAAGGCATATGGAAAATATTGTCTTGGAGATTGGCAATACTGAATTAACCAGAAGAGTACCTCTGACAGAACTTAAAAGGCTCACTTTTTTCAGACAACTGAATTGTAATGTCACAGTGCACATCTTGCTTTTTGCTTCCTTAAAACTATTTACGCCGGGACTGCAAAGATCCCCTAACTATGTACCAGAATATACTACTTAAGGCATACATGAGAGCCATTTCAGGTATTTTTTACTTTACAGCACTCTTTGCTTTCTTACTGTCAGCTTTTCCTGACTTAAGAGCATATTTCTTTCTTACTACTGCACTTTTATTTCCTTTTGGAAATAGATACATATCAATGAAAAAAGAGTTGATATATACAAAAAGAAAATGGTAAAGTTAGAGAACTGCCACAGGGAAGATCAGCAGTTCTTTCCTCTCACACTAAACTAAAAGTCAATATTCTGTTTTCATATTAGGCCACATGCTGGCAGCTACCAGAAGACCCCAACCAATACAAATTCACCCACTGTAGCAGTTGTCTTTAGTTAAGACACATGACTTAGGTTCATCTACCTCTGCATAGTAGGTTAGTTTCACGGCAGGTGTGTCTTGGCATGGAAAAATGGCTCTGCAGTGGGTAGCCTAGAGAGGGAGAAAGGAAAAGAAAAAAGATAGAACAAAACAGTCTTTCTAATGCAGAGGACTAGAAATAAATCAACTAATACACTACAGTGGAAATCTATACAGCTCCTCCAGAGAATTCATTATCTATAAGCCAGTACTTCTAACACTTAGAGCTTACAGGCCTCTGTAGAAGGAATAATAGCAGGTACGACAGATCAAAAGACACATTGACTGGTTGTAAAGGACTGTATGTTCTTCAACAAGAATACTGAGCGGGTAAAGTTCCAGAATTACTAAACTGCAAACATGTAATAAAATCTCAACACTCTGAGATTAAGTGTTTTCATTTAGGACCTTTGACACACGCAACTAGAAGTTACAAGCTACTGTTCTTCCCCTTCCTAGCCTTTCTCTCCAGTTGTTTAGAAACCAAGGGAAATTACAGTGGTATGTCAACAGGTTTGGAAAAAATGAACTCAACCTGGCACTGGCTGAAGAGAAATGGGTGTTTCTTTCCAGAAGTTTGCTCTGGAGTAAACCACTGGAGAGCTGAAGACTGTGGAGAGCTTTCAAAAGAGATTTCAACAATTGCTTCTTGTCCCCTGTAAAATAAAGAACACAGTCAGACTGTTTTGACACAAATCCTGATCACACTGAAATTCCTCTGCAAAGATGTCTGGAAAATAGGTCTGCAGCACTGTCTCAAAAGCATTAAAAATGAGAACAAGTATCATATAAGCAATTACCCCCTTTCAATAATGACACTAAAAAATGGCTAGTTTATTTCAATTTTTACACCCCAAGGCACTTTTATTATTGTTTTTACTAACCAGAAACTTTTCGCTCTTCAAGGAGAGCACAGGCCTGTTCTTTAAACTATTTGGACCAGCCACATGTATACAGTTTTGTCACAACTAAGTAACCTTGTACATGTAAGTGTAAAAAAATCCTCTGCAATACACAAAAAGGTGCAAAACCCTACATAAGAAGATACATGACTGAATAACATAGAATGTGTATTCTGTAGTTAAAAAAAAAATTGGATTTTGCATCTGATGTAAATGTTCTGCAAGTATTATCCTTAGGAAGAAAAAAACACCCTGAAAATTATCAGTAATTACAGAAAATTCCTATTAATAGTAGCAGTTAACAAGAAAAATAATGTTCAAATTTTATTCAGGGTTTCAGAACTGGTGTCAAGTAAAAACTAACAGTTATGTGTAAAACACGTGTCAGTTTGCTAACAAGAGAATACATACAAACCTGACACAGTCATACTCTTATTTATTAAAAACATATTGTAACTATCGCTAACACCAAAAGCACATGGAAGCACTTGCTTCTGTTCTCAGAAAGTTCCAGATTATACATGCAACTCTTGGAATAAACAATCCAGCCATAAATCAGAACAAACTTCAGCTAATCAGAGGAGTTGGACACTAGATAAGGTGACCAGGTGTACGCATCTGGTTTATAACCAGTATTCCAAAGTACATAATAGACAAGAAAAAAGAAAATAATTGGTATTACCATAAGGCACATCGCTTTCTGAACAATCAGACTTTCAGTTGTAACTCCTACCCTTTCCTATCGCCATTTTATTAATAGTTACATGGGGGACTATGTCTCACACAAGATTACAAATTCTTAGGATCACAATTCATACCTCCCTCTTTTTTTTTTCTTACCAGGAATTTTAGCACTTAAAAAAAAAAAAAAAAAAGAAAGAGGCAGCTGAAAGTCAAACACAAGAAACAGGCCTATATTTCTTATGTGGCCTGTTTGCTCAAGTACTTCATTTGTTCAATTTCGTAACAGACCATAAGGCACAGCTATTTTATGACATTCCTTTCTCTTCCTCATTATTTGTGTTTCTTAATTGCACTAATTCAGAGTACAACATAAAAAAAAAAAAACAAAGAACAACTTGGAAACTAGACTAAACTGAAAAGAGTTTTTAGAGGTAGTAACGAGTTCTAAAAACCAAACAATAAGAAGTAAAAAGCAACTTAATATTCAATTGTATTCAAACAAGGGAACTTCCTTATACTATCACAGCTTTCAGCTTTGGCACCATGGAGGACTGAGATATCGAATTACAAAGCAAACTGTCAAAAAGCATATTGTAACTTGTCAACAGCTCTTTAATTCATGCAGCTCAAGAGGTAGACCATGGTCAGTTCACTCTCCATCATGCTGCTGAAACTCAAGTTCCAGTTTTCAGGGACTTGGACTTAGCGTAGTCAAAAAAAAAAAACCTTTCATTATCTGAAAACGTGCTTCTAGCTAATCATAGCAATAACCCCAAGTTCTACAGAAAAGCAGGGCCAGCCCTTGTATAAAAGAAGATCCAACAGGGGCTGTAGCTCCATGTGCACTATACTGTAACAATTCTGAACAAGACAAAATTCAGGTAGTTAAAGCAGAAACAATGTTACTGATGATAAGCACTGGAAAAATTGTGATACATTACACATCATCTTGCTACTCAGTTTAATAAGTAAATTTGTACAAGATATAAAATCTGGGGACAAGTACGAAGACCCCCAAAGTCTTGACTAATGAAAGCCAAATATAACATTAATCTACAAGATCATACCAAATGAATGCAATACCGTAATTCTAATTTATAAGTCCCTTTGCAAGCTTTACTCAACAACCCTACAGGCAGACAAGCAGCTTATACAGTGCATTTTGAAAACCACCTAAAGGAACAGGCGAACGTGTGTACCTTTTCAGTTCATTAGGAAATGTGATTTCTAGGGGGGTCCCCTTGAAACTGTGCTTTTCTCCAAAAGCAAATTGTGCATCCTGTCCATTTACAGTCACTTTAAATACCTGTACATCTCTTGTATCCAGGACCTGTGATAAAGAACATATCGCATACCAGTTAAATAACGTAATAATAAATGCAGCACCATGAAATCTTAAACACAAGTCTCTCTGAAGGAAAAGGCATTTACTAAGTAAAACCAGAAAAGCTGACTAACTGTGTCGACCACTGGGAATCAGCATTTTAAGAGAGCATCACGGATCTGGGAAAGCTGGAGGGGAAAGAGGAAGAAAACCAACTTCTAACCATAGAAGTGAGATTATTAAACAAACTGCAAAGGTAACAACTCCACAGTACTGCTATGAAGTGAGGAGAACGGTATAAAGCCCTGCTAAGGCTTCCCTCCTGGAACACGCCACTGCAAAGCAAGACCTTCATGCAATGGAAGATGAATTAAATAACGCAGTACTCATTTTTAGCATGAAAAAGGCGTTACTCTTTATCACTAACAGGACTAGGCTGTTTTCCTAAAAAAAATAAGCGCCAACCACAAAGGAATTTTATGAAGTCAGCATGAGAAAAGCCCACCACCCCCCAAACGTCGCATATAATGAGAAGCTTAAGAGGTTCATATGCCTATTTGCAGAGATAACAGATAAAGCAGCCGGCATAACGAAACATACAGGTGAAAAAAAAGCCCTAAATCTACATTTCCAGTGACTTATTCCCATCTTTTCGGTAGCATGCTCTTCGCCGTTTTAAAGGGAAGAGACACAGTCCCTTGCGCGCAGGGCCGGCTCTGCGGGGCTAAGCGGGAACCGGGGGGTGCGAGGCGCTGTCAGTCTCCAGCCGAGCTGCAGGCAGGGGCGGAGGGTCCGGGGAGGGCCAAGCGGCGGCGGGGAAGGAAAGAAGGAGCGGGACGACGGCCGAGGGAAAGACGGGGGAGAGGGAAGGCGGCAGCAGCGCGGGCTCCGGCCTCGCCCCTCACGGTCCGTGGGGTCCCCTCGCGCCGCGCGCCCTTA
>VZTE01004593.1:1366892-1377601 GCA_013397775.1 Eulacestoma nigropectus
AAGGAAAGGAAAGGAAAGGAAAGGAAAGGAAAGGAAAGGAAAGGAAAGGAAAGGAAAGGAAAGGAAAGGAATCGTGCATATGACCTTTCACACTGCACAGCCTCTCTCCCAAAATTTATTAGAAGTAAGCAGCTACATCTGGTTTTGACTTCAGCTTGCATTTAATGTATAACTGCACCCCATTCCTATTTGCAGCTGACAGCAAACCTCAAACCATGGGGTGAATCCCTATGCACACAAAGAGGTGCTAGAAGTTTAGTCACCCTTTGAGGACTTGTGCCCACTGACAGGTGATATTTTCCAGTCATCAGTCCAGCTCATGAGAAGTGCAGTGCTTGTCCTTCTCCCACTGCCACTATCCAGCAGGATTCCCCCCTCCCCCCCGATTTTCCTCCAGTTGATCTCTGGAGTACCCTTGAGTGTCTGAGACAGTCCAATGAGGGAAGTATTCATCCAGTCTTGCTTTTAAATAAATACTTCCCACCAAATTTTAAAAAGGAGGAAGCAATATTGCCAGACAAATACACAAAATTATGCAAGAGGCTGAGCTGAATATATTTACTTTTGTTGCTAAAATATGTAGCTGGACAATAGCCACAGCAAGCTTCAACCCAAGTAATATGAAACAGGTTTCATATTTCTGTGAAGACATTGATGAAAGCTCAGGGAATGCATTTTTAAACATTTCTTTAAAATAGATGTCTATAAAATCACATGTAGTCTGGGGAAGATGAACTGGAAATGGTTATTTATTGTTCCTCATAAAAGGAGAACTAGGAGGCAAACAATGAAATTTTTGGCAAGCAGGTATGAAAAAGAAAGCAGTTTTTCTTGCAGTTGCGTTAAATGCAGCCATTTAAACTATGAAACTCATTGTCACAGGATGTTGTGGACACTGGGACTATAAACAGATTCAAAAGAGTTAAACAGTTGTGAAGTCCAGATCTAACAGTGCTTTAAAACACTTCTGAGTGGATGCAGCTTCCAGCTCCTGAAATCTATAATGTGCAAGTTTCCATTACCTGGGAGATTATAGCAAGGGTAAAAATCGCTCCATACTTCATCTTATGCTGTTCTCCTCAAACAGGACGAAGGTACTGAGTGAGGTGAGCCCTCGGTTCAGCCTGCTTCTGGACTCTCTTAATCGGTTGTATTCCTAATTAGATATATCATTTTTGTCCCTGGCAAGCCATATATACCACTGGGAGGTGTAGTGTCTGACTGGAAGCATACGGGTCTGCTCAGTGCGGATCTTGTCGTGGACACTGACTGGGATTTCAGAGAACATGATGCTCATCTGGGCTCTGCCACAGGCTCTTTGTGTGACTCATTTCGAAAGTTTTGCTAAATGAGAGTAGTTTCCCCTTCATCTCACTTGTGATTTTGACTACAAAGCTTTGTGGGGAAGGCATATGGTTGCAGGGCCTAGCATCACAGGGTCCCTGCAACCTCTTTGCATACAACTTAATTAAGGAGCAAGAGAACGTGGAAGGGAAAGAAACCCCTCTAGCTTTCTCCCCTGATGGGAGAAGGGTGAAAGGTAGGAAGAGAAGATTATTACCATGGGGCCCTCACACCTGGCTCAGTTGGTATTACTCTCCCAATAGTACAGAAGAGGCTGCACATCCAAGAAATGAGTCTGAACAGTCTCCTGCCAAAATGAGCTTGGCGGCGGCAGTCAGCGTGACAGAGTGCTCACCTATCAGCAAAAATTACAAATAGTATTAATTTCACATTGTGACTCATGTTCTCTCCTTCGGTTACTTTTTTATGTTGCTAAGGAAATATCAGTTACAGGAGAAAAACTGAACCTTGAATTTCAAAAAAATTTCTTGGTTTTTTGAAGGTATTGAATTAATTGGAAAGATGTTGCTGGTTGCAGTCTGGCAATTCATGCCCTGCCCTGGCCACTGTGCTCAGGGGTCTGGAGCCCTCCCACTCTTCAAGGAGTGGGGTCGGACAGCAGCTCTAGGAGCCAACAACTTACTGTCTTTGCTTGAGGATTTGCTTGGAAGCCGAGCTTGCACAGACCTAAACTGGTTGAACTAGACATTTTAGCCATTGTTAACAGTTTATTATGGAAACTTCTGCGTAAAGAGTTGTTTAGCTCCATGAAAACTTGAGTGAGGTTTGCTGGCCATCCCTGTAATTGTGACCAACTAACAAATAATTTTGATATTTCCAAAATCTCTTTTTCCAAGCAGATGACACTTGTATGTCCCAGGAGAAGTGTTGTACCAATGTTCAATCCCCTGTTGTACAATCTCTTCTCACGGGGAAGGTGTATAGTATTACAATACATGAGGCAGAGAGGAAAGAACACATTTCCAGCTCTTTTCCTCATGACACACAAGTAGCCACATTAGCCCCATTGCCACTTTGGCTGCTGTGAACCCACAGATAGACTCTTGGTCTGTTGGACAAGCACGGATGATGTGAAGTCAAGATGCATCACATGCAGGTGCAGTGGCAAAGGCTCAGACCCAGCTCATTCCAGCCAAACGAGTCCTGAGCAAGGCAAGCAAGGCATTCTGAAGGCCAGGCGGGAGCCTTGCTTTGCAACGTTGAGGCCAAACCCACAGAGAAGTTGAATGTCAATATTAAGAGCCTGAAACCAAACTGTTCCAACACTGCCAGGGACTTTCAGGATCTGCTCAGTCTCATCCAGTGCCACTCTTGCTGTCTGCTGCAGTAGCTCTGCTCGTCAGCCAGGAAAATCCTTCCGTAGGAGTAGAGGAACCCTTAAGAAAGAAAGACTGCATCTATCATATTTGATGTGAGTTTCTAGTTTACCTCCTCAGAAATCTGCTGCTGTGGAGTGGTGACACCTAATGGTAGCGACACGATGTAAGACAAGGACACAGCAGGGGTGCAAATGAGATATAAGAACTGTGTCACTCTTCATGGATAGGAAGTCAACGTCAGGATACTTTATGCAATATACACTCCCAACTGGGCAGAATTTTGATGCATTATCTCCTTTTCAGCCTTGGCTACCTCAGTGTAATGTATTTTTAAGATCTGCTCATAGAGACTTCATTTCCAGTTCTGATATTATACTAGCATTTCCCCTCCTGTGTTATCCTCTGTTCTGCTAACCCTTTTTATTAAATCCTGCAATTTGTAGCTTGTCTCAGAGCAGCTTGTTCAGATTAGACTTGCCTAGGGGCTAGTTTAAATTGCTCACATGACTTCTCATAAGAAATACTACACACATGTTAAATTTGTGAGCCAAAGAAGGCTTGTGTGTGGAGCTCTTTCCATTTCCCTTTGCCCTTTCCAGGTGCCGTTTTCCTCATTTTTTATGCCTTTCCCACATTCCCCTTCACCTCCCCCCCCTGCCCTTCTGTGCCTTTGCATGGAAAAAAAAGAGAATCTCATCTTTGCACAAAGAGATACATCAATCCAGTCTGACTATTTAAATATTCAGTGCTGGAATCTGTCCCTATCAAATCCATTTGCAGGTAATTGTAATACAATAAGCAAACATACCTGAAATGTGGAAAGAGAGCAAAGGGAACCATCCACATACCCAGTGCATTAATAAAAGAAGGAGGCATTTTTGCCTCTGGTTCTGGAAAGCACGAAACAAGAGTGGTTGTTCCCACTAAAATTTTGTTTAAGATTGTCCTGTATTGCTCTCAGTGCAGAGAATAGCAGTTTTCCACAGCCTTACTCTCAGTATGACCCCAACATGTTCTCCAGAGCTGAGAGTGGGACTCCCAGTACTCTGATTACTTGGGTACCTTTCCTGCAAAGAGCATCCTTAGAGGGTCACAAATACCTGCTTACAGCTCTTGTTACTCAGCTATATCAGGAATACAGCCTTCTTCTAATTTTGGCTTCTTCTAGTTCTTTGCTGGAAGGCTAGCAAATGCTATGCTGGTGCAGACAGACATATTTATTTGTTTGTTTTGGAGGTGAGCACCTACAAAATGAAACCACTCTCTTTATGTTTGAGACTGGTCACAAGCACGGGAGTAACAACCAAGTATGCTTAACCCAGCTACTGTAAGTTGAAAAAATGATTCTTAGTATAATTAAATGAAAATAAGTAACTGGGAGGGGAAGAAAAATCCTGCTAGTGCCTCTGTTGAGGGGAAGGCTGTGACATTTTGCCTTCTTTAGCATCATGGAGGAGAAACATTATGAACCATTTCTTCTCAAGTAGAGGAAAATCATCTGCTAGAGTTAATGTCTCCTTAGATTCTAGATAATTCAAACACGACACAGTACTGGACCTTCATAGTTCCACCTCACACAAAACTACTCCTCCTGCATGTAGTTACTTAACAGACCATGGCTGGTGCAAGTGCAAGTGACAATACAGCAGAGCCAGTCACCTGTTCCAGCAGCATGAGCAGAGCATGTTTCCATGGTGAGGAGAACTGGCTGAAGGAATGGCACAGCCACACCATTTTCCCATCTGGATGTAATCTAAGCTGTTAGTGCTATATAAAACTGGATGCATGGTAAATGGTTTAGAGGCTGGTCTTGAAGGACCACGTCTTCCTCCACAGACCTCCATGGAAACTCAGATAATTGGAAGTATTTTTCCTGAAAGTCTGTAAATGTTCATCCAGAACACGAGTAATTTTCAGCACGACTGCAGCTGTGCAACACCACCCTCCCAGCAGCCTGACGGTCCTTACTGGTCTGCAGTAACACATAGCTAGCTGCTATCGTGCCTTGATTCCACATTTGGATCAGATGCCCTAAGCAGGCTGGGAAGTTGCTGTAGTGCTTTGTGCTCCTTTGATATAAAGTTCTTCCGAAGTTAAAATTCAGCTACAGAGTCCCCCACCCAGGAACCTTCCTGCCCCATTCCTAAGACTGGATGACCTCTGCCAGTCTCAGACCTAGACCTCAAACCTGTCTCTGCACCTCTTTTCATTTCCCCTGGCCTCTTCTTCCGTGGACTTCCCTGTGATCTCTTCTATAAGCCCATCAGGGCCAAATGCTTCCCTTTACTGAGCTGTGGAGAAACCCCTATGTGTTCTCAAGACTGTTCCCATAAATGACCGTAACGAATGGCTCTTCACTCCTCTGGTAATCCCACTGCTTTCCACTTTAATTCACTTCTCCTTTTAAAGGAATTACTGGGAGTTACAGAAAGTTCTTTTTGAGACAGCCGTAAAAGAACAAACACATCCCAAAACAACTCAATATCAAAGACTGGGCCCTCTTCATTCAGGAAAGCAAAGGTTCTTCCTACAAATTTTTCAGTGCTGGGTTACACACACACTGAAGCAGTAAAGTCACAAGGACATTCCTTAGAACATCTGTGATGTCATTGGACAATGAGGATGCAGGTATGCACATAATTGCTGACAGTAAATATCTACTTACCTTTAGTATGCCTGTAAATTCTTTATGTATTTGATTTGCTTTTACACCCATGGGGGTCCTGGAGTCCTTAGCCACAGCAGCAAGAGCAGAGCAGTGGACTGGAGCAAATGCACGGTAGGTAGAGAGCTACTGACATTGAAGGAGGGTAGCTTAACTTCTTCAGGGAAGACAGTTTGATTTAAGGCTGATATAATTTTAATTGAAAACATCCAAACCATATTCACCTGGATTGGGATGTAATTTATTAGTGAATAGGAATAAACAAAAATTTAATGCAGAGGGGCAGTAGAGCACATGTTGTTCCACACTCTTGGCTGCAAAAGCTGTCTGGTGTGTTGCATTGCAGTGTAATCTGAAATGCCTTTATTATTTATTGTTGTATTAGTGATTCTTTGTTTGGACTACACAAAGCTACTACACAAATCTATACAGAGAATACCAAATTCTCTGCTAAAATACATCACATTAGAAGACCATTTCCATCTCCTGACACCCTGCCCAGTCCAGCCTCCAGCAACACTTCCTGATGATAGCCAAGTGATACCATGTTGATGTGGTACTTCTTGGCTCTATTTGGTGTTAGATAGTTGAATATTTCATAGAAAATTGTGACTGAATTTGCAAAGTGGCAGAAAGAATGTTTTAAGAATTTAAGTTTCCAAGTTATACACAAAAGCTCTCTAAGAATTCATGAATGCATCATGTACTGAAGTAAAGGCAAAAATATTCTTAACATTTTTACAATGTTACAATTAAATGTCCCTTTAATTCATGTCCATGAATATGTGCAATGCACGTTATTTTAATTAGATTTTTACTTACCAGATGACCATTGCACAAATAATAGACATATCCCCTGACAAACACACACTTCTCCTTACGGACATCTCCCTGGAGAGACAACAATCCAGTACACGTTGTGTACATTCAAAAGATTTATGTCTTAGTGATATTTTTATTGGTTCTACTGACTTATTTGATGCTGTGTAATGTAAAAAAAAACAAACGTATTTTATATTTTGGTGTCCTGATGGTGGCAGCAAGAGGTTTTACAACAGAGCTTGCAGGAAGAAACAATGATCCAGCAGTAAACAGCCTCATTATGCCTTCAAGAGGAAAAACTGCCTAAAACATCATACCATTACTTATTTTGTTCTCTCCATTCAAACTCAAGTGCCACATTCTCATTTACACAAACCAGATAAATAACCAGGAATCATGAGCTCTTCAAGAAGCACTGATAGAAGTGAGTAGTTGCCTAATACATACACTTTCCTCTGTAAAGTTTTCTTAGAGGAGAAATGTAAAAGAAAGAAGTGTAAAGGAAGGGGAAAGCTGCAGACAGGGCACCCCTATCTATGCCCTTCAGATAGAAGAAAATCAACCATCTCTGTGAATATTTTATTGCCCATGGCAGAGTATCCAAACTGCTCCTCCTTGGAGAATAGAAGGAGTTTTCCTCCATGATGATCAGAGGTTGTTGGTGACACAGAGCCATTTGTCACCACACGTGACTTGTGTAGGAGGCAGGAGCAAACCTGCTGTATTGCAGACATGCAGCACCAATGCTCTCCCGGTGTTCTTACCTGCTTCACAGCTTGCTGCAGCCAGGCAGGGTGAAGACAAGCCCTTTTCCCCACCATGTACTCTGTTCTCTAGCACCGCATCTAACTTCGCTCACTTGGTCTGTATTGGTCATGGTGGGCGCCTGGGGTCTTGACATGCCACAGGCAGAGGCGAAGACTCTTGATTCTGCAGATCTTATGGTGGCAATGTGTCCATGATGCAATTGGAGCAGGACTAAAATGACAAAACACCAGGGAAGCACTGGTACAAGCATGCTATAGAGACACGCGGGTAGATGCACGGTCCCTGCCTCTGCTGCCCTCTTCTGCATTAGGCTTGCAGCTGACACAAACCATGCTAACTTGGAGTGATTAATGAGAGACTTAAGCAGCTCAACGAGTCTGCCTTCTGTCCTTAAAAATTAAACTACAGTAACTAAAAGTAGTAATAGGGCTTTAAGAGAGATCAAAAAGAAAAGAAAAAAAAATCTCTTTTCACTGAACTACCTTAAAAATTATATTACAGGGAATGAATGCCTGTAAGTGGAGCAGAATGGATATATTAGCTATCCATATCACAGCGGGAGACTCTGGTGCGCAGTTCCTACGGAAGATAAATTGTAAATATCAATAGCTTGATCCTTATCCTGTACCTACCCTGGTGTAAAGGAGGAGCCACTCCACAGGGAGCTCAGAAGTTAAACCCAATCTAAAACTCATTTGCACGAGACCTCAATCACCCTGTGTTGTGGCTAGCACAGAACAGTAAGCTGAGATTGATAAAACTTGCCAAGTCTCTTGCTAAAAAAGCAGCTTCACACAAAATCGAGATACTACTGAAAATTAAACAAAAAAATGTAGGACCTTAATAACTGGGAACATGCACTAGCTATTGTTTCACAGACTGAAATCATAAACCTGTATTAAGGCTATCAGAAAACAAATTTGGAGCATTAAAAATTTATAAAGCCTTTTGAGTCCCTGGAAAGATCATTACTAGGCAACATATTGCAGTAGTTCCCGTCACAAGGCACTGAGACGGCACAAACCCAGCTTTGCATCAGCCCAGCTCCCTCCACCCTCGCGGTGTGGAAGAGGGAAACTTCTGAACAGTTCAGTGCCATAAAGTGCCTTTGTGAGAGAAGATCTTTGCTGCTGTGAGGAGCATCAAGTCAGCAGGAGTCTGCTGAGACACACGGGGTGGGAGGACTGAGGTCTCCAGTTATCAGCATTCCTTGGGTTGAGCTGTAGACAGCCGGGTTATTTCCCACATTCGCTAGTCTGTGCAGTTTTGAGCTTTCCCTTAACGAGAGTTAGCATTTCCCCCCCCCCCATTTAGCAGGTTGAATCTGACTCAAAATGCCTCATGGGAAGCACTTCAAATGAACAGGTTTCATAAAAATCTGACTCTAAAATGGCTTGGTATTTCAGAGGTACTGCTACTGACTTCATTCAGAGTGACTACCCTTTTTATGGTGCATGCAGTTTTCTCCTTTACTGCTGGACAGATTTGTGGCAAAAGCACTCAAGGGGCTCGACATCTCCTCAAGGCTCTGCCTTTCTCTTTCAGCTGTAACACCAAATGTGACAGTTTCTCTGCAATAGCTTCTCTAGTTTTGAATAGGGAAAATAATACACTGCCTCTCAGAAGTATAAAAGGGCTCTGATCCTCCTATTTATGAAGTGCTTTCAGTTTTCAAGAGAAGGTGCTGTAAATGCAAATTATTTATAGTTATTACTCAATGTAAATGAAAGAGAATGTTTATTTTGCAGGTCTCAGATTAAGTGGAACAGTCATGTCAAATGCGCTGTGTTAGTAATAACTTGGTGAAAGGAAAACCAAGACCCAAGATGCTGGGATTGCTATCAAATCTATAAAGAAATGTATTTTTAGAGGCCAGCATTAGGGCTAAGGCTCTGCCAAAAGCTAGATGGGATTTACTAGGTTGTTGCTCTCCTGTCAAGATATATTGCCAAAAGGCTGATTTACTTCTGCATCCTTATATCCATTGCTTTATATTGTGTTGGTTGTTTAAATATTTGTGTGCATGCAGGAGCAGCAATTTCATCTCTCTACCAGAAAAATGTTGCAGCTGGCAATGGCTCTGGGCCAATAATACACAGGATGTTTGAACAGCCCTGTGCTCAGTGTTCCTCTGCCCCAGCAATCTGGATTATGTTTTCGTAAATTTATTTGATCATAGCGCTCATGAAAATGACAAATTAACATCAGTAAGTAGGAGCTAACATGGTCTCAGTGTATCTCGGGTAGTCTCTGTCCTAGCTCTCCTTCTCAGCTTGGCCCTGGCCTGCTGCGCTCCTTCCCTCCTCCAGGTTACGTGTCTTTCCCGGCTGACGGTGGTGGTGCACTACAGGCACTGCAGATGCTATGAGAACTGAAGAATTACTCACTTCGTGTAATTTAAGGCTAGCAAACCCACTCGAGTTTCTTATAATGAGAGGAATATGAAATAATAACACTTCAGTGCTGTAGTAACTGGCCAACAATCAAGACTTTCATTAAAGCCGTGAGCATTTAAGAATATACTTAGGTACATCCCTACTTTGCAATGCATTCCTATGTTGGTTTAAGCCCCCTCATTCACACAACCACATTAGTTGTTTATGCTTTGGGGGAATGTGAGTGTAAGATTCAGTCCTTAGATGAAGGGTGTGTTAGTGACTGAAGACTGATACAAAGTGGCAAAACGAACCTGTTTAAGCCTGCAGTACTAATTTCCACCCCTCAATCTTTAGTTTTCAACCACTTTAAATAAATTGACTCACTTCAGCATTTGGAAAAATACTAGCCTCATCATGTATTTTGGCAATACTGTAATAAAAGAAGAACAAAAACAAAGAGCAACAAAAATTTAGCATCACATAGTAAGCTATACATACTGTGCATTCACTCAGATGACATCCTAAATATGTCCCAAAGGCATGCAGTGAAGCCATTTACACGAGCAAGTCATTACCTCACAGCGTTTAAGTTTAGATGATGTTCATATATAGCTAACCTAAGGAAAACAGTCATTTGTCCACTGAGGAGCTGTCCAGTAAGTTAAAGCAAAAGAGATCAATAGAATCAGCTTTTGCCTTTGTTTTCATCACGACAGCTTACAGGAAATTAAACTGAATTTGATGTAACCCAAAACATTTAATTGCATGGTAATATATCATATAAAGCACTCCCCAAAGTTGAACCTGCTCATTCATTTGATTAATTGAACATTTAGCGCTTCCTCCCATGTCTCCCTACCCTCTGTTCCCTTCTCTCCAAAAGAAAAATTGATCAATTAATTCGTTATTGGCTCCTGCTACAGGATAATTTCCTCTCCTTTCCCATGCCAGTATACAGGTGTTCTCATCTGGTAAGAAAAACCCAAACCAACAAACAACCAAACAATAACAGGATGAAAGATCTTTTTAATGGAAATCACAAGCTAGGAAACATAATGTTTGTGGAGACCAGTACACCTCAAATTTTAACACTAGCCTCCTGTCAGAGACTGAAATATTGTAGTTTATGCCTTAAAACATTTTCATGGAGGACTTTAAAACTGTATTACAAAAGCTGCAGCACCCTGAATGGGGCTCTGAGAGGCCCTGGACTCGCTCTCTGATGAAGATAAGATAAAGGGCTGGGGACATTCACAAAGCATAAGCTTAACACCTCCAGGGTGGGGACCACAGCCCCAGGGCTACCAGCTGCCAGGCTCGCACAGACCCTCGCAGCAAAGGGTGGGGGGAGAGAGGCTTTGGGTGTGTGCTGGAAAAGCCTCTGGTGAGAGG
>VZTE01004593.1:1378223-1389411 GCA_013397775.1 Eulacestoma nigropectus
TTCTTTCTTTCTTTTCTCTTTCCTTCTCTTTGCATCTTTTTACTATTAAATAAAATACATCAAATTTTTTGGCAACAACATCTAACCTTGTTTGGTTTTAATGTTGTTTTTGGGAATATTTTGAACCTTCTAAGTTCTTTCCGGTTTATGCACAGAGACTTAGTTTTCTTTGCTCTTCTGGGTTTAAAACCGGATCACAACACCTCCACTCCTGTGATGAGGTAAACAAATCCATGACATCCAAGTGTCTCACAGTTGTGGCTCAGTCTGACCTTCACTCTGCAATTGCTGCACCGGTGGGTTTAGTGGGCAGGACAGTTCTCTTACTCACATCCACCTTTCCAGCAGCTGGGCAGCAAGGGAGTCTGCCAGCACACTCCCAGTTTGGGGCTGTTGCTGCCTTCTCCAGCCCCAGTGTGAGTGCACTCAGCAGCGTGCCCGAGCAGTGGTGCTGGCCTGTGTGCCTCCTCTGCACTCCTGCTGGCACCCCTCCAGCCACGTCTACCCTCTGACATGGGTGCCAGGCACTGCTACTTCATTAGGAGCAGCTTTAAATGCTTCAATCCTGAGATTCAATGCTGAGAAGTCAGCAGCTTTTTTTGTGTTCTACAAGGCATGGGAATTTGAAAATGGAAATTGTAGCCAAGTCTGGGTCACAGTACTTTTTTATAAGTAGAGTAGAAAATTTAGGAGTAATGAGGATTCACATGGATTTCCCCAGACACTTCCCTCTTCCTCTCAGAAATTATGCCCAAATGAATTTTAAGGCTTTTCTCAGATTTCCAGATTGATAGTTATAATTGATTGTACACCACTATGACTGAGCTTGGACTACTAGAAGATTTGACCATACTATTAGATTTTGACCTCACTATTAGAAGATTGCTCTTTACCCTTCTGAGATAGGTCATATGGGAATCAAGCGGAGAACAGAAAGCATTGCAAAATAAATTCAGTTCCATAATAGTTTTTTGCTAATTATTTAAGAACACAATCCCTCTAAGCCATGTCCTCGACTTTTCGTAACTAAAAATGCTCAGCTAGCAGGAGACATCTGACCCTGGAGTGGCAAGCAAATAATTTCTAGAATGTGATATAGGATTTTGCCTCAAATTTCTGCCTGCATAGCATTAAAAGCCTCATTAACTGGCAGAAAGTAAAGGACCCCTTGCATAGGACCATGACCAAATCCAGTGGAGTGCTTTTTGCAGGTGACAAGATGCAAGCTTCACAGAGCCCAATGCACAAGCTCTCTGATTTCCTGTGAGAGCACTGGTTCAGTTAGTAAGTAAAGAGAGGCTGGTTTATGAAAAGGCATTGCCATGTTGCTCCAGTGGCAGCTCAAGATGTGAACAGCAGCACTGTTTATTCTTTTCCTTGAAAGACCATAAGTTCTTCCTGAAATGTAGAAATCCATTGTAACTTAGTTTTGGCCTCTCTTGGGAGCCTTGAAGCAAGACAAATATGACTACTCAGTCCACACAAGGCAGAGCAACAATACACAACTGACAAGTTGGAAGCTTTTCTTCCTGACCTTGGGGAGAAAGCACCAAGCTCCTTTTAGCTTTGCATTTAAAAACTTAGGTTTTCAGTTTTCACAATAGATCCTTCACATCACGAAGTCCTCCTGTGGGAACCCCATCCAGCCATGCCCCATTCCAGGTGGGTCTGGAGATAGGAGAGGAATCTGTCACTGGCATCATTCAGAGGCTGCTGATGGGAGAGCCTGTGACACCAGCTTCAGGAAAGCCTCCCCAGGTTAAGGCAGGAGGATTACCAGCCTCCAGAAAAAAAGACTGACTGTCCTCCTTCTCCTCCCCTCACTCACAGGACTAAGCTTTGGAATATGCAATGAGGTATCACTGCTTGAAATTCCCTGTTATATGCCCAAAATGTTACTAAAGGAATGCTAAGTTGAAGAAATTAGATTTGCCTTTGGTTTCCTCCTGCAAACCCTGCAGTTGTTCCTTTCTCTGATGTAGTAAGGGGTATGGTTTAATCTAGTCCTGGCTCTTTCCTCCTATTGGTGATAACATCAGTGCTCCAAGAGGATGCAAATCTTAAAGCCAGGTGCTGTCACAGACAGAAAGGAATGACCTGGTCAGGAAGGACTGAAGGGACCTTTTTTACCAGTGTACAAGTAAGGTACACCTACAAAAAATTGCAGCTACTAGATGAATTGCTGGTGCTAAAGGTGTTCTGACACTGTGTCCAGAAGTCCACTGTGTCCAGAAGTCTAGGTTATTACAGGGTTGCAATTTTGTCAGCAGCTACAAAGTGAACATGAAGTTTTAGCTGTCTTGAATATTGGGGTTATTCAGAAGCATCCAGAAGTCTAAACAGGTCAACATTCGATAGATACTTAGGTCATATGTGCAACATTTACCAAGATGGCATCAAGTGACGACAGGCATTATCAAGAATTGGGAGATAAGGCTGAATTTTTGTGCTGCATATTCCAGAAAGCTTGAGGGACTGTCGCCACTCATGCATTGAGTTCAGTCTAAGACAGCCAGTTCCTGCTATTTTTCCTCACCCTGGAGCCTCCTGAAGACGACCCATACTGAACACCCTGGAGCCTCCTGAAGATGACCCATACTGAACACCCTGGAGACTTTCTGCAGGATGGGGCTGGACGGAGACGATCTGGAAGAGGCCACTCACCAGTGTTTCGAGTGCTGTATCTATACCATGGCTCACAGAAATCCAGCAGTGAGCAGGATGTGCTGGCACCTGGATTTCACTACCTGCAGACCTCCTGATGGCAAAGCCCTTTCTGTTGTAAACCAGAAAGGCAAGAGATTTTAGGTGTCTCTGAAGGAGACAGCATTCTATGCTCTCCATCTGTCTAGGTCCCTTTATCTGTGCAAATTGTGCATTTTTTTCTAATGGGCAGAGATGATATGTAATCACAGGTCGTCTATTGCCATCTTTGTTAGCTTGTAGGAATAAAATTTAGACTTCCAGAAGGTAATAGTCAATAAATAGCATCATCTTTTTCACAGGAGTAAAGTACTCAAAAGAAAGAGGAAGAAATACATAGTCCAAATCAAAGCTGATGATTGGAAGAAAAGAAACATCAAAAATACAGAATGTACCAATGTTCAGATGTGTTGGCTCATTTGTCAGAACCAGTGGTTCTTGGATATAAAAATGACAGATTGAAGAGTTTGTAAATCACTGTTTAAGGGGTCTGTTTCTTCCCTGTTATAGTGAACAGAACGCTGTGTAAGCATCACTTAGTGCCAAAAGATGAAAATATGTGGTCAATAGAAAAGTTTTATTATTTCCTTCTACCAGCATCATAGGAGCAATGAAAGAAAGAGATGTAGGAGTACAGGTGGATAGGAAAAAAATGGCTTAGATGTGTCAAAAAAAGACTGACAAACAGTGAGCAAATGCTGAGAAGTGATCAGACTAACAGTGAAGGAGGCTGAACTGCCTTCCCATTGAGATGAAAATCCAGCCACAGAACCAATGGAGATGCCAACATGGCTGCTACCCATGGCAAATTAGCTTAGCAACTCTTTAGAAAAAGTTTCAGCTACCTTCAGCTGGCTTAGTTACCAGTGGACCACACTGCTGCAGACACTCACACACAATTATGATGTGTGTAACAGAAAAAAATACTTGGGAAAAGAGCTCTTTCTGAATTTGACACTTTGGGCAGTTCATCTGCCACTGTAAGAAGATGAATTTCTTGCATGCTAGGTTATTATTTTTAATGTTCTTCAGGAGGGGAATTATTCAGGATTAGGTAACATAAACTACTGGTCAATTTTGCAGCTCTGAGTGCGTCTTCACAGTGATAACATTCTTCGAAATCTGCTGAAGGGAAGGTCTCACCCACTGAATCCTGTGTCTAATCTAAAATGGTCCATACTAAAACTTCCTGTCGCTTGAAAACAAAATGAAGAGGGGGAAAAAAAAACAAGACCAAGAGGAGAAAAAGAAGAAAAACATAGGAGAGATTTGATTGTATCTTTAACAAACCTTTGAAATCCTATTTTTGATGATCACTTTTTGAGAAAAAAAAGATTCTCTCATGCCTATTTCTAGGATGTCTTACTGTCTCAGACACCTATGCTGAGGGTTCAGATATCTGTTCTACAGGACAGGTGCCCTATAAAATACAAATGTTGATGTCTTTGTGGCAGAAGAGGTTAAGCCAAAACATATTAAAGTTACTTTATAAAAAAAATCTCCTGGTGTTTTCGTAGGCATTGAATCAGGCACAAACTAAGTGATGGGGAACTATGAGGTCTCTGCCACCTGTCCAGCTCTACCACAGGATTTCCCAGTGATCCCAGCTATTAACTTATGCTTTATGCCTGTTTCCCTACTTTTCTGAGTCTGTTAAAGTTCCTGCCCAAAGGCATAATCAGGCTTGATGGCTAATAAGGTGATTGTAAGATCTTAGGATGTGCTCTAGAACTGCAAGGTATTCCCACTACCCCGTAAAAATCTTTTATGGCTGGTTACACACTTAACGTTTAAGATATGAGGGGCTGGTGAACACAAGGGTTAATTACAGGTTCCCATAGATTATATTTTCTCTCGTGAGTCTACTTTGAACTTCATTCCTGTGTTTATTTAGCTGTGCATATGTGTGTGCATGGCCCTGCATGTAGCGAAGGGCCAGAAGGGCCAAGCCCCTCCCTGAGGAAGCTCTGACAGAGGATCTGTGCAAATGTGCTTCCTCTTCCTTTCACTCCCTAACCTTAAGGTCAGAGGATCTGGAAAATCCTCCTCCACCCTGTGACTTGATCTGATGATTGTGAGAGAACTGTGGTTCCCCCGCGCCTTCCTGCTCCTTCCGCTCCCCACCCTTCCCTCTCACAGCCTGGTAACCCTTTAAAGCCTTCTCCAGAGTGATTGCCTATCAATCCCAGGCACTGGAGAGGGACACAGGGGAGCTGGCTGCTTGTGTTTGCACAGGATGAGCAGCCCTGAGTTATCCCAGGTGGAAGGCTGTTTCTGTGACCCTCATGGGCCAAGGTAACACATGAAAATTGAAGTTTTTCAGGGGCATTGCTTCCTGTTCCCTGACAGACGAGACAAGCCTGGAAAATGCATCAATTGTTAACTCAATTGAGAAGAGCTAACTGCTTTTTTATTTATTTCTTTTTTTCATTCTAAATCTCAAATTTTTGGATTCAGGACAGCCAAGTCAGGAATTCCTGCCTTTGGCTTCCAGCTTTGCTGCAGCATGAGAGGCCCCCATAGTGCTGGTGGCTGGCACGGAGGGGAGCATCAGGGCTGCAAGGATCCGGTTCCAGGCATCCTGCTTTGGGTGGAATGCTTCCGTCAAGGTGCTTTCCCACAGCTGGTGGCACTGCCCTTAAACAACTGCTCCGAGGACTCTTAAAAAAGGCCTTCAAGGTCCCCCATGTGGAAATCACAGGGAAAAGGACAGGTGGCCAGAGGTGTGTCTCTGTGCTCAAAATACGTGCCCAAGTTGGATGCCAGGCAAAACCATGAGCAACCGCAGCTCCAAGCACACCTCATTCCCAACAAGGCAGCACACTTTCCACTGCCTGCGTCTCTGTCAGCAGCATTTCAGCCTAGGAAAGGTGAAGGCCTTGATGCCCCATTCCACAGCCAACCCTCCCTTGGTCCCCATGGGAAAACCATGGCTGTGTCTTCTTTGGGATGGAGAGCTCTTAGAAAAAACCCAGAGTAACTCTGGCAATTGAACTTGCCTGCTGGCTCCTGAGCCCTTTAGTCACACTGGGCTTTTCTCTGGCTCCATCAGAGCTAGGAAGTGTCTTTTTATTTCCAGAGGAAGGTGCCATTTGCACCAAGAAGAGCTGAGGTGCTGAGAGAAGCACACCAGCTGCAGGCAGACAGTGAAAGGACGAGACCAGGCCACCTGCACTGGGGTTCAAGGTGAGGACTGTCTCCCTCAAACGGTGGCCATGGGCTTGCCGAGGAGAGCGAGGCTGACTCACAGCCCAGCATGGCCCTTCCTGGCAGCCAAAGCCAAGTGCTCTTGGATGCCGTGAGGCTTTTGGATTGTAAATATCCCAGCACTTGGCTTTGGCTGCCATTTTTAATGTAGCTCCAGTAAAACGGAGTGCCCAGCTTCTAAGCAGAGGGAAGCAGCAGCCCTGTCCCACCCCAGCCCACAGGGCTCTTCTCACCCTGTTCTCTGGGGGAGTGGGATCACATTCCTGCCTGTCTACATGAAGAGACCTCATGGCAGCGATGTGACCATAGGCTGCTGGTTCAGATTGCAGGTTCGCCTCTGTTGGCCAGTCAGCTGGGATGGCTCTTCCTGCACACCTCTCCTTGCAAGAGCTGGAGGTGCAGGAAGGGACACTGGGGACAGGATGACTTGGTGTGTCTCTGATGCCAGCCTTTCAGCTCTGAGGTCATTTCAGCAAGCAAAGGACCTCTCCCCTCTAGGATGGGACAAGGAAGGCGGCAATGTCTTACCTGCTGCTCATATTTGTGGTGGACAGTCCAGCCAGCACTTTCCAGAGATGCTAGATGCACTCCCAAACTTTAACACACAGGAACTTGATTATTTCATATTAATTTAAATTATTTTTAAGGAGCCATTTATTAGCACTTGTTGCTTTCGTACACAGTCTGAATTTCTAGTGCCATACATAGACTTTGCCTCCTTAAAAGGAGCTGAAGGTGCTCCCCAAAAGGCACATTCAATTTGTTCCTTCATTTCTCTGCTCAGTCTAGACTGAGCAAACATTTTAGGTTCTATCAGTGTTTGTGGTCTGCAATTAAGAAAGCTGAGGCAGATACAGGTTAGTCTAGTTCTTCTGCAGACTGATTCATTACAGACTGACAGGTCAGGGCTGCAAACAGCAGCAGTACATCTGACCCACAGAGTAAGCATTTTCTAACATTAGCATTGACCCAGGCATATTACAAAGATGCCTACATAATTATGCCTCTTTGGAAGGCCTTTCATTTCAAGAACACAAAAGTGTCTTAGGTCTTATTCCACTCCATTTACGCTAAGGTGCTGTTACTCTTCCAAGGAGGTGGAACTATACTGGGCTTGAGCCCAGAGAAAACCACAGGTGTTTGTATCCTGCAGCAAACATTTCTGGATTCCTACACGAGTGTTTGTACAGGTAACCATGAAAGGAGTTATCAGGGGCCCACAAACCTGGCTATAAATATATTCACAAATTTCATGTTTCCTGAAGCAAGAACTGCTATTTATTGTGTACAGCATCTGACACAATGTAGTTGTGACCTGAATAGGGTTCCTGTGCTGTCCTGTAGTGAAACGGTAAATAATAGAGTGATAATGATGTCTTCTCCTTTCCTTCTGCACAGCATTATTGCTGTGGTGCTTTGGTTTAGTGGGTCTAATTAGTAAACTTCCGGAGTTGCTACTGGATGGAAAGGATTTCAAAGAGAGCTTGGTTTGTCATTCGTGAATCCCATCTGCTTTAAAACAGGGCATGGGTTTTTTGAAATTTTGTACGAAACATAAGTGTGGTTTTTACAATAGTAATGAATTCTGTGCAGGGCAAAAGGTCATATGAAAAGCAGTAGGAGGACAGGATGCTGGGATAAAACACTGAGCAGATTTACTTCCTAAATTAACATTTTTCTTTTTTTTTTTTTTTTTTCCTACTCTCCCTGGGACTTTGGGGAATAACAGCATCTTGTGCTAGACAAAGGAAATGAAAGAGCATTAAGTACAGGTATACTGCAAATGTGGTAGGCAAAATATTGGGACATTTCTAAAGAAAAATAACAGAAGACTCCAACAAGGAATGCAGATTTAAGTGGAAACATGCAATTCAGCTTATCAGCAGCTTTACATCTTATTCATTGTTAGATGTACTGGAAAGATACTAAGAGGACAAGTGTATGTAAAAGTTGTCAAATATAAAAACTATGAAGTAAATGAATTTAAGAGAAACTTATGTGCATCTATCCCTGCAAATATGAAGTAGGGCTATTATATCCACCTATAGATCTCCTGATTTTGAAGAGACTGGACCAAATTCTTCTCTATCACAATTTCATCAGTCTTCAGACATTTATCAAGCTCAGATTTGCCTGGTGTAAGTGCCTGGAAACATAAGCTCTAATAACACTTCAACCCAACGGGTGTCAGAAAGTTTGTTTTAATAAATGTAAGGATCGCAGATTCAAATGTCCAGGATGTGTGGAATAAATTTTAATTAAAGACAAGTTTTGCACTCTGCAGCAGCTAATGATTTGCTTGTACAAGGCGTTTGACACGTATCTATGGCAAGGCATAAAATGTCACAACATAGACTTCAAAAATATTGCTAGGTTTATGAGAAATGTCCATGTACATTTGTCACTTTGCTTTACTAGCTAGACCCTTCTGCCTGATCCAAGGTCTCAGGAGGACTCTGCATTCAACTGCCCCAGGCCAGGAGGAGCACTGGGACACACAGACAGTGAGACTCATCTGCTTGGTTGTGGGAGTAATTTATCTCACCATTCAGCTGTGCATTTTGGCTGATGTAACAGGGGGTCAGTGCAATTCTTTGCCTTTCACTGTCCTTCTACATGCCAAGGAGATGTAAAATGTGCAGTCCTGGCATCTCTGTTCATTCTTCTCTTTTAGCCTCCTCATTCACGGGACTGTTTCTAATTTCTTGCCTTGCTGTCACACTTACTGGGCACACCCATTCGCCCTCAGGTTTCTGTGGGATAAAAGGAGGATCAAGTTACCTGTTTTCTATTTCTGGCAAGAATTTCAGAGCCCTTCCCTGTCCTGAGTCCCTCGGACTCTCTAAGGATAAGCTCTTGGAGAAGAGAGGAAGCAAAGAAGACTCCTTCAGCAACAGCACTCCTTCCCCTATCTCTCTGAATCTGTCTGTGTGCAACCTCTGGATTTTCATCTGCAGAATGGAAAAAGATAATCTTTACCCCATTTTCCTTTCCCACAGGCATTGGAAGATTATGAGGAGGGCTGGGGGATGTAAAAAAGCATAAATATAAATAGTTTATGAAAAACACATTAAAAATGAAAGATAAAAACCTGTAATCCAGAGAAGAATATAGGGGGGAAAAAAGGAAAAAAATAGTATGAAATAAGAAAGAGAGAAAAAACAAAGGTACAGAAAAGAAATCATGATCACAAATATTTGCATAGCTGAGGCTTCCGCTTCCACAGTTATGTGTACTTCCCAGATTGACAAAACTGTGCAGGAGCATTTTGTCCTCATAAACACTAATTTCACACATAACCAGTTGAAAGGATCACAAAAACCCAGCCTCCTGTGAGATGTCTGGGAATAGCTATATCCAAGTTACAGTTCCAGAGGACAAGGAAAAAAAGTCAATACAGTGTGGTGCACTACAGCGTTTCCACATTCTGCCTGGGATTGCTCCCCAAGTACCTTCTACTGGGATAATTTAAAACTTTTAACAGCTATGACCAGGGCATACAAATTATATTCTCCTTTGCTTTTTCTTTATCATCTTCCTCCCAACCTTCCTCTTAGTTCTTTGGGTCAAAAGGGCATAACTTCCTGTCTGCCTCCTAAAACCATAGTCTTTTTTATTTTGAAACAATATTGAGTTGAGAACTAATTTTATTTTGCAGATAACTGAACTTAAAAATATTTAAAATCCATAGGAACAGAATTTGAGGTCTTTTATAATGAAAAAAAAATCAAGCAAAGTGGTTCCCTCAGAATACTTGCAAAAAAAGAAACAGATGTGAAAAAATCTAAATGTGAATATAAAATAAAATCCAGACCTGTAAATCCTATTTTTTTTTTAAGAAAGCCATATTTTTGTTGCATATCCTCAAAATATGGAAACAACTTACTTGGAAAAGGTGAAAATACAGGACTGTAGGCCTAAAAAAAATCAGTGAAAAGAACAAAGTGAGTGAGGATTTGGAGACGCCAAATAAATGCTGCAAGGACTTGAAGAGAGCAAATGAAATAATCCTACCTAGGAAAAGGTAGTCTCTGCATCATAGCTGAAAAAAAAAATTGGAGAGATGACACTTCAAAAGATGATCTGTTATCTTCATCAGGAATTTCCTAAATTCTGACCCTAAACAGGCTGTAGTAAATAATTTCTTCGGTTGATCAGCATGCTACTTAAAAGGATGTTTGTTTGTTTTCTATAAATCAGAGACCAAGGCTACTTTGAAGTTTCCAGACAGTAACACCACATACACTCCCTTGCAGTGTGGGGGTTGTTACCAGGCTGAAATGTTTAGAAAGACATACAACTAAGCTCCTAAACATAAAATTCATCCCAGTAAGTTCTATAAGTTAATCAGTTTAATATAAATAACATGAACTGTTTTTTTTTCCTCACTATTTTGAGGAAGAACATAGTGAAATCCACACCTGAAAAGCTGAGGGGTTAGAGGCTTCATCTGTATCTGTTGAAAACTTAGCACAAACAGCTACAGTCCTTATTCCCTCTAGGAAATTAATCCTCCTTCTCAGTGAATTTTGATACAGGCTCACTCAAAAATCCCAAGTATGTATGTGACAGAAAGCAGAGGTTTGGTTGATTTTCTTCTTCATAATTTTAAGACATGTAAGATGTTGTACACACAGGTACAGATTCTAATTCTTCAAATTCATTTGGCTTACAATATGCAAGATGCCAATGGGCAAAATATTGGAAAAAAAAAAAATGACAACAGTTATAATTTTATTTGCAGAAATTTCATTAGTGCCATTGACAAAAAAAACCAACCAACCAACCAAACAAAAAAAACCCAAAAAAAAAACCAACAAAAAAAACCCCAAAAAAACAAAAACAAAAAAAAAAAAAACCAAACCAAAAAAAAAAACCCCAAATTAACCCAATCTTTTAAAATTAGGACATCAGTACAAGGTCTTTATGGAACTTCTTAAGCAATGATGACAGCCCAAAGCAGACACTTCTAAAATTTCTTCAGTTCATATCTCACAGACCAATAATTTTCTGCAACATCTAATGTTGGACCCAGTAATGCACTGTAACCTCATACAGTAGCACAATCAGTACAGAGCAACCCTGTGCATAAGCATTTATGTTAGTGAACACATAGAATATCCACTGGGGGTATAAGCCCACAAATATTTGAGGGTATAACTCTTTAATGAGGATATTTGTATATGGTGTGTTAACTGTTAGATATAAGAACACAGTTTAAATCCTCTCCTCTCATGTGCTGTTTGCTTTACAGCTCTCTAGAGTAGACATTTTTTAT
>VZTE01004593.1:1389568-1402927 GCA_013397775.1 Eulacestoma nigropectus
CCTCTCCTCTCCTCTCCTCTCCTCTCCTCTCCTCTCATGTGCTGTTTGCTTTACAGCTCTCTAGAGTAGACATTTTTTATTCTGCATTCGAGGAAGCTGATGATACTAGATGAAATGTCTTTTGTCTCCTTTCCATCTTTGTTATTTTTTCTCTTCTATACCCTGGAAGAATCCCATCCTCATGTCACAGACAGATGAATCCTTGTCATCTCCAGACAGATGACTCACTGTAAGTCTTGCTTGAAGTCACTCAAATAGCAAATACCTGTTACAGAGTGACAGTGTGATTGATATCTTACCTGCAGAGTTTGCCTACCCCTTTCTAAGCAATTTCACAGAAAAAAGCCCAAACAGATAATGCCAGAAGGCTTAGCTTCAACATCTGGGACTCCACCTTCTCAAACAGATATTTTCCAGACAGATGACCTCCCTTTTTCTCCAGACCTGAGAAGGCTGACAATACAAATAACTGCAAGATAGTATTTCCTGAAAGATATAAAATACTCTCATAATTCGGCGAAGATCTTAAAACAGCTAAGTAAGTTCTCCCTTCCTGAAGCAAAGGACCATTATCAATAACTGTTCATCACTTCCTGGAACCCTTGCCAGGAGACCCAGAACATCTCAGTTTCCTGTTTCACCCCGCTCAACTATTATGCAGAACTTTGAAGAGAGGTGATGAAACAACAAGCATCTTGGAAAAAAGATACCACCTCTATTTCCATACAGTTCCATGGAAATTAAGCAGTCTTGTCAGAAGAAAAACTAATTAAAAAGAACCAAAATACTACAATTCCAGATTTGCTTTGTGCCTAGACATCTCTAAGCTAGCAGTCCTACCTTAAAAGTAGCTGGCAAAGCTGCAGTGAGGAAAGACAGAGGTGATTCTTTCTGGAAGAAAGACAGGCATCGTAGAAGTTGCTGTTTCCTCTTCTATACCACACATCCTCGAGGGCATCTGTTTCTAGATTATTAAATTAATCTTCTGCCTGTGACTCATTTTTGTTTTTTCACAAACATAAACTCCCTTGGCAGCTGTTCTGCTCAAGTAGGGAAAGTATCAGGCCCCAAAGGCAGGTTTTTGCTGTGGGAGACAAATGAAAGTAAAGACTGTGGAACTTGGAAAGGCAGATGCAGCCCTGCTCTAAATATGACTTAGAGCCGTGATTGAATGATGTGGCACTTGAGTGCATGGGAGTCTTGCTGCCCATACTAATTGGGGAAGCACAGGGAAGAGGAAGGAAACTATCAGCACCATGGTAAATGCCCAACTTGGATACCTCCCACAGGAGACACAAGTCATGATTCTGACTTCAGTGTTTTAGGAATTGCACAGAGCACTCATTTTTTCTTTGTGTCTTTACCTCAATAAACTCCTCAGAGAAACACATCCTTTTTTTTTTTTTAATTGAATTAAATTATGAAACAGTTTTTCTGGGGTGAAGAAATAATTGTTTGGAATTGCTTATAAGGAGGTTTAAACAAACAACCAAACATACCTGAAAATGCAGGCTCTGAAATAGCTATTAAACAGTCAAGACACTGTCCTTCACCTTTAGTAAGTCTTTCACTAGACCAGCCCCTACCTACTTCCATGGAGCCCAGATCTTATCTCTCTCATCTAATAAAGCTGATCAGAAGTGTAACTAGTAAATTAGGGTAAAATACACATTTCTTTGAGTTTTCACCATGTTTTTAATAAAATTTTTTCTTGTAAAAATCACATATGTGATTTTACACTGATGCTCTCAAGGAAAAAAGACTCCTGCAACCTCTATGGGAAGGTATTGAACAGTTTGCAGTGGTTTTGGGGTTAATCCAGAGAGCAGAACAAAGTTATCTGAACCTTCTGATATGTGGTTTCATGAGGCTGTGATAGACCAACCAAGATTATTGAGACAACCAGAAAGACTGAAGAAGAAGATGGTTAAAGGCTGTCTATGTTTAACTGGTGTAACACTGGCCCTGAGGCCAGTCTGGTCTTGCCTAGTAGCCTCTTGTGTGGGTTAGACAAGAAGAGAAGAATTTATATCTCTGTGGAGCTGTGCAAAAAACCATATTGTTCCAGAAAGGAAGAGATAGGGAAGTCTGGATTCATACGGCTTTACCTTTTTTGACTGAGGTTCTTTGGTGCCTAATAAGTGCAAACTCCAATTGACTCTAATCACATGATAAAGGCATTTATACCTTAACATAGTGTGGATTCATTGACATCTGTGACTTGTTGAGTTCAGTTACACTTCCTCCTTATTGTAGCACTAACAGGGACTTCTTCCTAAAAGCTAATTTTCATGGACTTTTCATAGAATTTAAAGTAATGTTTGTCTCTGCCCAGCCTGTAGGTGTGTTGGGGCAATCCCAGACAAACCTGCAGGCTGGGTGGAGAACTGGTTGAGAGCAGCCCTGCAGAGGAGGACTTGGGGGTGATGGCTGCCAAAAAACTCAACATGACCTGGCAGTGTGAGTTTGCAGCCCAGAAAGCCAATGGAATCCTGGACTGCATTAAAAGGAGCATGGCCAGCAGGTCAAGGAAGGTGATTCTGCCCCTCTGCTCTGCTCTGGTGAGGCCTCACCTGGAGTGCTGCATCCAGCTCTGTGCCCACAACATAAGGACATTGAATTGTTAGAGAAAGTCCAGAGGAAGGAATGAAGATGATAAGGGGACTGGAACAGCTTCCCTTTGAAGAGAGGCTGAGAAAGTTGAGGCTGTGCAGTCTGGAGAAGAGAAGATTGAGTGGAGACCTCATAGCAACCTTCCAGTATCTGAAGGGGGCCTATGGGGAAGCTGGAGAGGGATTCTTTGTCAGGAACTGTAGTGACAGGACAAGGGGGAATGGCTTCCAATAGAGAGTAGGTTTAGATTAGATGTTAGGAAAAAAATTCTTTACTGTGTGGGGGGTGAGGCACTGGAACAGGTTGCCCAGAGAAGTTGTGGATGCCCCATCCCTGGAAGTGTTCAAGGCCAGGTTGGATGGGGCTTTGAGCAACCTGGTCTAGTGGAAGGTGTCCCTGCCTTTGGAAGAGGGTTGGAACTAAATGATCTTTAGGTACCTTCCAACCTGAACCAATCTATAATTCTATGAATCTAATGTTGGTTGGACCTTTGTGACCATTTCTGTCAATCTGGCTGAAATGGGAAGCCTGGGCTACCTGCTAGCAGGGAGAGCTGACAGATGCTATTCAAACTCATCAAAGTGTGCAAATCTACAGTCATACACACATTGGTTCTCTAACTTGCACTCGCACGGCGTGTGTTCAGAAAAGACTAATTTTTTTAAAAAGTGGGTTTAAGTTGTTTCTGTCTCTTTGGGATTGGGAAGCCAATATTTATTTCTGAAACATCAACAGGGCTCTGAAATTGTAATTAGCCCAATGAAAATTCAGAGTAACACCAATGATTTCAGTAGTGTTCTGTTAATTTAGATATGAGGGAGATTGAACAGAACAGGAGTTGGAATCAAATCCATTAACCACTGAAGCAGAATGCTCTAACAAAATCATAAATATTTGCCACATGCAAAACTATACTTCCCACTGCTAACTGCGATCTTGAGATTTGATTAGGAAAAAACCCACTTGCTAATTTAAAGTGTCATTGTATCAATTTTAAACACAAGGGGTTTTTTAGGGACCATTCCTTGCCACATATTAGCCTTGTGCTAAATTACTTATTATTAAAGACATAATTTTTATAGAAGTAAAGGCCAGGCAAGAACATTATAATATAAATAGATATGATAAATAAAATAAAGGTAAATTGATATATACTTCTTAATCATTTTGGTAATCAGAGAGGACACAAACTTGAAATCATTAATTTTGCTGGCTACACTGTTATTTTTCTCTTCATGCTAATTATTTCCTGCAAGTCAAAACACTTCCCTTTATTCTGTTTGCTTTTTCTATTTAGCACAAAAAGAAAGATAAACACCCCAATAAAATATATACATTATCAGAAAAGGTAGAGGGAAAATAAAAGACTGATAACTATAGGGAACTTAACTCAGCAGATCTTATCCATGCAGAGGTAGGAGTTTTGTTCTGTATTATTTTAAAATTAATTTTAAACCATCTAATTACTCTTTGCTTTGTGTTTCAACAAATCACCTGAAACCTCTGCATATTTTTTAAAGTTTCTACCTTTTTACACTGTTTTTAGCTTGGCAGCCTTATGGATTATTTATTATTTTACATACATGAACTTCAGTTAAAATACTTGTTTTCTGATCTTCCCTGTCTACCAGATGATGGAATAATTCTGTTCCATCATAACCAGCATCATGCCTTATTACTATTGCTGGGGAAGGACTGCTAAATGATCCAAATGAGAAACATAAATATATACATCTGCATTTATATGTGTGTAGGGTTATAAAATAGGCTTCCAACATACAGAGGAACAGTACAATGGTTAAAGCCTACACTGACTGCTCAGGAACATGGTCCATTAGCATTGCCTACACTTTTAAAGCCCTGTTCATTTATTTTATTGTAAGTATTAACTTTGAGAATGAATTAAAACTGAAACTCGGATTAAAGGCCTTTACTAATTTCCTTATTTATTGCTGGGAGTTAGGAAATTCCCCTACAATTCCCACAAGGATGCAGACAGAGTCTGGACAGACAGACAAGTGAAAAGTGGGAGCTAATGAATATTGCTCCAGTGTCAGACAGGTAAAGCACTCCCCCCTTCCTGTTAATTCAGTCGAAACAATGAAGAGAAAAACCCAACCCACCCTTGTCTTGTTTGGCTTAGACATGAACCCTTGATAAGACTCTGGAAAACAAGAAACTTTGTAATAGATTTTAGCTACCTTTGGCTGACAAATTCATATGTCATAAAAATGTAAAAATAGCAGTGCCACTCAGCTTGATATGTTGTAGATTACAGAAAAATACTGAGATAAAGAATAATATAACATTTTTACTTGAATATTACATACTTTACATTTCTCTACAGAAAGGATATCCCAGCAGGAAGGAGAAAGGTGGAGCACAATCCTTGTAGCATTTCTTGTTCTGCATTGTACAAAACTTTGTAGGGACACAGGAAGAGGATACGGAAGTTTCTACAGGAAAACAGAGAAAAGTTCAAACATAAACAGCATCCAAAAAATTTACCAACACTTTATAACATTTCCTTTTTCTTTTAAAATATTTAAGGACAGCTACATTACAGCACAGTTTACTACACATTTCTATGTGTAAGTATTTTTACAATTTCTCTTGCAATAATATCTCAAAGCAAATTTTAACATGAACTGTGAAAGCTTTATAAGAGTAATGTATGCAATAATCTATTTGGGATAGCATCCTCCTTTTAACAGAATGAGCAAGTGTCAGACTGACAAGTTTATACTACGATCTGCATAGAACATTGAAGAAATTTGGTAACTTGGTAACCAAAGCCCCCCTGAAGACCACCTCCACAACAGACCTCTGATTGGAATCCACCACAGTCAAAAGAAACTTAACATAACCTCAACACCTTCTACAGAAGGATGGAAGACCTTGCTTCAGCAAAGCTTAAGAACATGCTTAAATCTGGTGTTGCAGGCAGCTGAAATATGTATGAGAGAGTTTAGCCGAAGACCTGACCTATCACCTGGAGCAGCCATGGTGAGATGGTGCCAATGGTGGGACACATCCGTGTTAGCTGTTCCCGTGGGCTTGTACATAAAGGAAACATCCCTGTCTGACCATCCAGGAGCCACCCCGGCAGTCACGCTCGTACCACCTGAGCTGGGACCGGAGCCTCTTCCCAGCCACACCCTCCACACTCACACCAGCTCGACCCCAGGTTTCCTTTAGCAGAGTCTCAGACGATCCTTAAAATAATTTAATCTTGGTGCAATAACTAATTAACAAAACACCAACTCAAGCTGGCGTGTCTGAGGAGGGACCCCGAAAAACGGAGTCTCTTTTGCTTTTATCCCCTCACAGCCTAAGCGCGGGGAAGTCTGAGGGTCGTCGGCTCCTGCCGTGTCTCTGAGTGTCTGGTTCCTCCGGCTGGCGCCACAGGTCCCTGGACCCTTTGTTGCACACTTCACAGCCCCTTGCCTGAGGCTCCAGCCACCCAGAGCTCAACTCGCAGCTCGAACTGCAGCTGCACCCTGAGCTACCTGCATTAAATGCATTCCTCAACATGTAGTTGCTTGAATATATTTTTTTTAAGCAAAACATAAGAGCACATGGTTAGCTCCTAAGAATTTGTTTAGTAAGTATGGACTTTGGCTCGTGTTTATGGCCTTTTGCTAAGTCTGGCTATGAAGGAGCCTCAAAAGAGCTTTCCATATAGATGTGGCATCTTTTGATAGCACCCAGTCAGGAGCACACAACAGCCAAGGCAGTATTCATACAACTGTAGATTTGGCTGCACATCATCAATTCTCTTAGAACCACAACTACCACAAGCATGTGATGAAAGGGTATCAGCTGGGCTAATGGATATCAGCTTTTTAGTGTGTATATTTAAGGTACAGATAAGACAGCAGTCATGATCTATCATACAGCAAGTGAGTATATGAAAGATGTATAAACTGGGAATTTTTTTTGAGGAACAAGATCAAGCTTGCATTGCAAGCCTACATTACTTGAGTTTTTAGAAGGATCAAAATGAGGCCACTTTTAAATTACTTAGATATGTCTACACTGAAAACCTTTCATACTCGTAGTTAAAACGTATAGCAAATAAAATCTTGTAAACACCTGAAAAGTGATTCTACATTTCAGCTGTTCGGAAGGCAGAATATGAATCAAAGATGTACCTATGTCTTCTAACCCTAAGCACATAGTTAGGGTGGCTGAGTTATCTGGAGAGGCTTCCCAGGATCCCTGCATAGTCAGCAGGGAGAAGCAGGCACCTCCAGATCATTCATATCAGGGTCCTACCTTACATGCCTTGAATTATTTTCCAAAATCTTTCTCCATTACCATTCAAGAAAGAGGAGTGCACATGCACATGCAAGTAAAGGTATTAAGACACATTAATTTTTAAACTATTTCTGAGTAACGTGACTTGGAAGAAAGGATTTTCTAGCAGGCAGAATGGAGCTACAATTATACTAATAGCAGTCATTTCCCATAAGAAACACATAATCTGTGTACTTTATGGTCTGCACCAATGGCTGGTTAAGGGGTTAGTTTTGACTTCTGAAAACCAAACATATTTTGAAGACTTTGCTTTTCCAAAGTGTCTTTTATATGAGGTTTATAATTATGGCTATGAAGTATGAGAACAGGAAGGGCTTTAAGAAAACATGATTTATTTTATTAGAAAATGCACATCACCAAGAACATGCATAATTAACTTTGTAACTATAAAATACATTTATTGGAACAGTATAATAAAATACACAGTAATCAGAAGAGAAAAAAAATGTTGTCATTTTCACCTATCTGAAAATTTTTAAGTAGAACTGTGTCCCAAAGTGTGTGTCATACTGGGAAACATAAAAACTATAAGGTCACATGTTGAAGGTAAAACCTGTTCAATTTCATTCATCATTTATCAAAATCTTAGAATTAGTGTGGGCTGAACAGAAGTGGCAGTGAGTTGTGCTCCTTTTGACCAAAAGCATTTGAGAACAGTAAAAGCAGTTTAATTATGTTCAGATGCTATGGTGATATTTGGCAGAGAATTACCTTGGATCTATTATATTTAGAGATTAGGTTAGGATAAAATAGACAGATGGGAAATGGGGGGGAGGACCAATAAAATGCAACTAAAGTTCTAGCTCAGCCCTTTAATTAATTAGCCTGGAAAAGAAATTGCAGTAGAACAGATTGAAAGATTTAAGAGAAGCCTAGTGACCTCTGAAATAGTTAATCTTTGCAGTTAGATTAGACTTCATGGTTAGTCAGAGATTCATGGAATCCTCTTTCCCTGTTTTCATGGGTTGCTTGTTTAGATGCTCTAGGCTCCTTCAATACACAGTGACACCACATTCCTTGGATGACAAAAAAATTCATAGGCAATTACACTGCACACAGGATGCAATTCCTTATAAATCTTTCACTAAGAAGGCCAACCTAATGAAATTGTACACGCAATGATGCTTTTACTTGAAACATGTTGGGTCATGTGTTTTCTTCCACAGCACACAGGGAAAACAAAACATTCAGGAAAGCAAAATGTGCCAGAGGAAGAGGAGTGTAAAAGCATTCATTTCCCTCAAACACTCCTTCCTGATCAAGCACCACAGCCTTCCGGGGGTGCATAGGGGAGAAGAGGAAAACCTTGGGGTCTCTAAAACATCATTCTCTTAAGACTGAAGGCAGATTTCTAACTGCAACCCAACAACAAATCTCATTCACAGACAGTCACGAGGGACTAGAACATGCTCCCTAAGGGAAAAAGAAGTCCCTGGGAAGACAGAAGAGGCTCCCGCTTCCTTGCCAAAATCCTACCATCTGTACAGTATACTTGTTTCATGGTGTGAAGAAGCTCTTAGCCCTTCTCCTGCCTCTGACAGGAAATACTTTAGGTTAAAATTTGCAGGATTTCTTTGTTTCAGAAAATGCGACATGAGGTTTTGAAGCTTTTGATGGTAACATGCAATGTTTTTCCCATTGAACTTTGAACAAGGGGTTCTCAAGAACAAACACAGTTCTGTTGATGTCTGCCATCACCTCTTCTAAAGTTCACTATTTTACTCTAGATAGCTCAGCAAAAAGCCCAGGAAGAAATACTTGCGGGAAACACTGTGCAACCTGGTCCCTTGGGTTTCCATGGGTTTAGGGTCGGTGCTACATGCTGGAGCTATGGTATTGCACACAGCACTTTTCTTGCCAATGATGTTGCCTGTGAGATGAGATAAAACTGAGGACCTGACCACTTTGTGAGCAGTATGGATCCCCCAGGGCTTTTTGCAATAATGAAGTTGTTGGCTCTAAAGACTGTGCTCCTTCAGCTACAGGAGAGTGTGAAAGAGAAAAGCCAAACCTCCTAGAGCAACATTTATCAGTACTGATGCAACATTTGCAAGACATTTAAATAATATATTGTGAAGGGCAACCAAGAATCTTACATGAATTAGACTGTTACTTTAGCTCAGGTAGTTTCTATTTACCGAGTTTCCAAAATTCCCTAGAAATCCTCCTGTAACTCGTCAGGTGGTTATTCAAGTTAGAATTGCTAGAAAATAAGAGAGAATGATGGTTAAGGGTGATTCTCCCACAGAACTATTGTGTTCATTGTCATAAAAGCAGACACAAATCTGAAGCGTCTTCCCTGCAGAGCCTATAATCTAGAAAGAAATAAAAAAATGATTAGAGAAGATAAAACAATGTATACATTCATTAAATATATTAGGACTTAAAATATTAAATGAAACAACAATTATTTCCAACCACTTCCAACTTTGTTCTTGATAATTACACACAATTAGAAGCATCTATGTACACTTAAGGAAAACTGTATACCGCAAAGTGACATTACAATTATATAATTTAATTTAATAATTTAATTACAGAGGGACTCAAGGCTCAGAGTGAAATTACACTAAAACCTAGACCAACCCATTTATGAGTCTCAGCCTGAAGAGCTTTAAACAGAGATCTGGAGGACAGCAAATCTACTTTTAGTTTTTTGTTTCCTTCTCTTAGATTGTTTAATTACAGCAGCACATGAGATTTATGAACAGTTTAAAAATGCAGGAGAAACAATCTGAAAAGACAGACAAAGCCTGGTTTCTTAATTGATGTAATCTAATAAAATGAGGCAGAATTATAGTCACTATTCTTAGGAATGCTTTGGGGCAATTTTTTCAGCAGGAGAATTTTATAAATACAGGCTCTTCTACAAATTGCACTGTCTCTAGGTAAACAGAGACATCCTGGGTGCATATGTTTGTTCAAGGATTGCCTGAACCCATCAGATTAGGACTTTCAGCAGCAGTAACCTGCCTTACTGGTCGAAGAGGAGCTGTCTCAGTTAAACTTAGTCCTTTACGAGTACAACAGCTGTTGTCTGGACCAACTCTGAGCAAGGAACAACAACTTCCAAAGCTAAACCCTCAGATCTTCATAGCTTGAGGACAGAATTAATAGTTGTAATGATATCATGTGCTGATGAATGGATGTGAAATGAGACAGAAGCTGACTAGTGACTGCTAAAAATATAACTAGCATTTTTATAGCTATGTCAGCCAACAGGTTTTCTGAAAAACAGAAGAAAAAAGCTACTACACAATACAAACACACTATTTTTTTCATTCATCATCTTGTATTTTTGCATCAGATAATCCTTAAGGGTAACTCTAAGTGTAGATTAATTGAGCCAGGCAAATATTGCAGAAGAGAGTTTCAGCAATCATTCTGTAAAGCACGGTGTTTTTATCAAGACATAGATGTAGTTTCCAAAAATACTTTTCCTATGACATCCATAGTGCTAAGATCAGTAGCCCTGGCCAAAAGCTCCCATTTTCTTCCACTTCCTGCAGAGCTCTCTGAATTGCTTATGTTTCCAACACATCCTGGTGCCTTCATTCTGTTAAATGAGTTCTGCACTTTTTACTCCAGCTTTTGTAGGGTAATTATGAAGAGCCCTCATCCAGTGGTCATCTGACCTCCAGCATGGCAGTCTTATTTAGGTTTCTACCTCACTAGACAAAAAAAAGGACTGCTGTTGTGGAAAAAAAAAGAAAAACAAACAAACAAACAAACCCACCCTGCTGTAAACAGGTACAGCATGGGAAATTGGAGAAAAATTTTAAGTTTTAAGCATTTTTTAGAGACATAGTGTTATTCATAAAAGAAAAGAACTTGTATTGGTTTTGAGAGTTTGTTCTCTCAGGTCTTCACACCAATAGCTGGTAGGGCACCTCTAGTACATCTCTGCTTCACCTCTTGGTCAGAAAGCCAGCGAAAGATAAATGCAGAAGATGAATGGTGGTACCCCCAGCTGTCAGTCCAACATTTCATTTTGGTACCATAAAAACTTCTCTGACTGCCCTGCTTTGCAAAATTGGGTCTTCAGTTGTAGTTCCCAAACAAAGATTGATTCCTGCATCCTAATGGCTTAAACTAGTGCTTACAGCAAGGACTTTATCCACTGTACATTTAATCTAGGAAACATACTATCTGAAATTAAACATTTTAATGCTTCTTTATTTGGGAAACACAAAATGAGGATTTATCAGACCTCATATCTGTATTCTGAAATTCAGAATGACTTCTAAAAGGGAATGATTTAAGAAAAATAACGAAGTTACATTATTTGGTGTTGGTACCAAGTTATTCTTGCTCCTCTATGGCATGTTAGAAGATGAGAAGAAAGAAATCTGATGGACTTCCACAAGAGACTGAATTTGATCCTATACCTCTGTTCAGATGCTACTGACTGATGCTTAGTGGCCAATTCTGACAATCTTTTTAACTCCATCAAAACATACTTTTGTTCCCAATGACATTGCAAGCAACAAACCAATGGAGTGATAAAAAATAATCATAGCTTCTATGTCAGTGCTCATCAAAAACATTCTGAACTGCAGTTACAGTACTGGAATGATAAATCTCATTACTATTAAAAGAAATAGCAGTATTGACTTTGAAGTATTATGCCTTGAATGTCACTGATGTTCTAGGCAGACAGAAGATAATGTCACTCACTCTGAAAATTTCCAAATAAAGTTAGAAATGCTGCTATATGAGACACAAGAAAAGACAAAATGGATGTAGACTCCCAGTACTGGAAATGTGTCCCTTTTAATAAATCCAAACCAACAGTTTTGATCTGAGGTCTACAGCTTGAAGGTCAAAACCTAAATCTCAATCAGCAAACTACCACTGGTCTGACTCTTGAGATATGATGTGGAGCTGCAAGATCCAGCTTGTATTTGATGATCTGCAATAGGAAAAGGGGTAATAATTTTAAACTACAAGAGGATAGATTCAGACTGGGTATAAGGAAGACATTTTTTACAATGATGGTGGCAAGACATTGGCACAGGTTGTCCAGAGAGGTGGAGGTGCTCCATCCTTGGAAACATTCAAGGTCAGGTTGGAGCAGTAGCTCTGAGCAACCTGATCAAGTTGATGATGTTCCTGCCCATTGCAAGGGAGTTGGAGAAGATAACCTTTAAAGGTCCCTTCCAAAACAAACCAAATCAAATCATTCCATGATTTGGAATGATTTGAGTGCTCCTTGATTTTTAACGTGTTATTTCCCTCGATTTAAGTTGTTGTGTTGTGTTGTGCTGCTCTTGTACTTTGCTATCCGTGTGAGGTTCAGCTCGGGGAGGTGGCCAGCGAGTGTCCAGTGAGCTACTGCACCACACCAGCCCCTCAGCCCCTAATGACCCCAAGCAGAGGTGCCCAACGCTCCCCGCCACAGTGACCTCGGTCCCAGCATGGTGGGACAAAGGCGGCCGTCTCTCCAGAGGCCAAAGGCCGTCACCATCCTCGGGGATGGCGAAGCACCACTCGTTAGGGGGTTCATAAGCATCTCTCTGCTGTCCCGCGGGGAAACCCGGGTGTATTTTGGCCCAAGCAGCTGGGGCGGCCGGCGGGAAGCTCCTCCCCAGGGGTGTAGCACAGGAAGGGGTGGCGGTCGGGGGAGTCGCGGAGTTCCCTGCGAGCCGGCGGAGTCTCGGCTGCCCGCTGTACTATGCGCGTGTCTTGTGTTACAGCCATGCTGCACATCGGCGGCCAGAGCGAGGGGCGCGGGGAGGAAAAGGCTGTTTACACAGACTGCAAACCGCCCGGGGAATAGTGCGGGAGAGGAAGTGAGCCGGGCCGCTGTCTGACTGCCCCGGCTTCCTGCTCGCTCCCTCACACGGGCAGGCGCTCACACACACACACACACACTCACGCACCGGCCCAAGGGGGAAAAAAAAAAAAAAGAAAAAAGGGAAAACAAAATCAGGATCTCATTACTAGAGCAGCAGAGCGCCTGCAGAAGACTGTCAGCATGGAGAACCAGGGAATTTTACTTAGCTCCCTCTAGACTACCAGGAGAGAGCGGAGAAGTCCCTCAGCCGCTGGGTAGGTACAAGTCCTGCTGCGCCCGCCCCGGCTCCCGCAAAGTTTCGGGGGGCTGCGGGGAGGCCGGCGGCTGCTGCGGGGCCGCGCTCCGCTCGCTGGTGGGGCGGCAGCGGGGACAGCACGGGGCAGCCCACGGGAGGGAGGTGAGGCTGCCGGGCACCGCAGGGAGGGGGCTCGGAGCCCCGCACGGGGCCGGGGAGCCCAGGGGTCCTGCCCCGGGGTCGGGCCCGGCCAGCGCGGCGGTAACGAGGCGGGGGGCGGCGGTCGTGGGGACGGGATGCTGGAGGAGGCTCCCGCCGCCGCAGGGGCCCCCCGCCCCGGTGGAGGGTTTCCCCGGGGGCCCTGCTGTACCCCGGGAGCCGCCGGTGCAGGTGA